>JABSNV010000629.1:0-67500 GCA_024085815.1 Flaveria linearis
ATGAGATACATGCTATGGATGCGGTGCGACGCAATGATCAAGGGCTGGCTCACCACAGCCATGGAGAAGGACATACGAGGAAGCGTGAAATACGCTAACACAGCCAAGGAGATCTGGACGACCTGAATGAACGTTGGTAAGAAAGGCACCGCGAACCTATGAACTGAAGCAGGCTGTCACCATGACGCGACAAGTGGTTCATCCGTCTCGACCTATTATACGCGACTATCGGACTGTAGGACGAGATCGATTCCATCCTCCCAGACCCGCGTGTGAATGCAGTGGGTTGCAAGTGTGATGTCGGAAAGAAGCGGTTCTGTTAAAAGATAAAGGACGCTCTATGAGTTTCCTTATGGGACTCGATTCGGACTTCTCCGTAATAAGGACGCAAATCCTAGCGATGAAGCCACACGTCGATGGGAACGGCCTATCACTTGATCGCTGAGGATGAACAACAACGCAACATAACCAGTGGAAAGAAGAATGGTCTACTGCCGAGGGCTGCCTTCCCATCTATGCAGCAACCAGGCCGACCCTCGCAATCATAACGAAGGCAAGCCGCGCAACGAACCGAGAAGGGAACTAATGGAGAAAGGTGGCCACTGCTCTTTCTGTGGAAAGACGGGCATGTCGCAGAAGGTTGTTTCAAGAAGATCGGGTATCCTGATTGGTGGCCCGGGAAGAAAAAAAAGAGGCATTTAAACCAAAGGCAGCAATGGTAGAAGGAGGCAACCAAATTCCGAGGCCTAACCGAGGAACAGTATGAGATGGTGATGAAGCTCCTTGGCAAGCAAAACAATCAAAGAGGGACGTTGCTGGACCAACGGCAAACATGGCAGGTACGTTTGATAAAGAAGGTGAGTGGATCATAGACACGGGCAACTGAACATATGACCTGCATTAAAGTTTTTTTGACAACCCGATCATAAACACACGAAGCCCCTTCACCATTCCAAATGGCGACCAAGTTCCTGTTGAGAAAGGGGGATTCATCCTTAAGGGAGGCATACGGATCAAGGGAGTGTTATTGTTCCAAACTTTAAATGCAACCTTTTTTCGGTTAATCACTAACAGGGATTTGAATTGTGCTGTCACCTTTTTCCCAGACTTTTTTGTGATACAGGACCTGAGCTCGGGGAGCTTGATTGGAACGGGTAAGTGCGAAGATGGTTTGTACAAGTTGAAGGCTGACCAGGCAAATAGAGTGGCGATGGCGGCAGTCTCAGTCACTGAATGGCACAAAAGACTTGGGCACCCTTCAAGAGTGAAGTTGTCTCATATCAACACCCTCGCAGTAACCCCAGACCCAAAAATATTTTTGTGATTCTTGCATGAAAGCAAAATGTCTAGACTTCCTTTCCAATAAGTTCAATAAAAACAGCTGAATGTTTTGATATGATTCATTGTGATATTTGGGGTGGTTGTCGTACTTTTTCACTAACAGTGGAAGCTACTTTCTTACCATTGTAGACGACTTCAGTAGGGCGGTTTGGGTATACATCATTAAACACAAAGCCAAGCAAGTGATTACTTGCTAAGTTTTCTCAACATGGTTAAAACACAATATAAAAGGGAAGTGAAACGAGTCCGTTGTGATAATGGGGGGGAGTTCACCTCAAATCACATGAGGGCATGCTATAACGAACGTGGAATCATACTCGAGACAACTTGCCCACACACCCCACAACAAAACGGGGTGGTAGAACGCAAGCACAGGCACCTTTTAGAGGTTGCACGTGCCATCCATGTTGAAGCATGTCTACCAATAAAATTTTGGGGGGATGTGTAACAGCCGCTTACATTATAAATCGACTACCTTCGAAAATCATTAAGTACACGACTCCATACGAATAGTTTGCGGGAGGTTGCCAACTTATGACCACTTGCGAGTCTTAGGGTGCTTAGCCTATTTCTGGAACACGGACACAAAGGGTGATAAGTTCGCACCAAGAGGCAAGCCCGGTGTTTTCTTGGCTATCCCTATGGCACAAAGGGGTACAAGATATATGATTTAGAAAGCAAACGAATGATTATTAGCAGAGATGTTCGATTTATGGAACATGTTTTTCCTTTTGCACCTGAAACGATGGTGATTTCAAGGGAGATGAGGAAATCATGGAAATATTTCGCGAGTCCACTGCTTCCGCACATGAGGGCGTTGATGAAAATGGGCCAAGCTTGAACACACCGGGTAGCCACAATGATACGGCTCAGGGAGTGCCAAGACCTACCAGTCCCCTGGACCCAAGGCAGAGCACTCATGATGACCAACCCACCACTCCTTCAGTGAGCCAAAGTGAAGATACAAGAAGTTCAGGCCTCCCGAGCCCACCGAAGACACACCCGAACCTCACAGCCCTCAACAACTCCTTGTACCTCGGCCCCACGCCCACAACGCATGAAGTCTCAACCTTCACGGCTGAAAGAATTCGAGTCAAGCTCCCACCATCAATCAACCATGCACACCCGGATACCAATCAAGACACCTCTAGCTCGACCCAGGCTCACTCTACGGTACATCCCCTAGCCCATTATCTTACGTACGATAAATTCTCTAACAATCATAAAGCTTTTCTTGCGGCCATCTCCTCACAAGATGAGGCTAAAAGCTTTCACCAGGAATCACAGGATGAACTTGGAGAAATGCCATGAAAAGAGAAATCCAAGCTCTTGAGCAGAATGGTACGTGGTCTTTGGAGCAACTACCAAAAGGGAAGAAGGCCATCGACTCCAATGGGTGTACAAAATTAAGTACAAACCAAATGGAGATATCGAACGATACAAAGCGAGACTCGTGGCGAAGGGTTACACACAAATGGAGGGGTGGATTACCATGACACCTTTGCTCTCGTAGCAAAGCTCGTCATTATGAGAACACTCCTTAGCCTGGCGGTCAAGAAGGATTGGTTGATTCACCCAACTTGATGTGAATACCGCGTTTCTCCATGGAGACTTAGCGGAAGAGGTTTATATGAGATACCCCCAAAGCTTCTCGCCAAAGAATGAAACTAGAGTGTGTCGTCTACGAAAGTCTTTATATGGCCTCAAACAGCCTCCCGAAATTGGTACCACAAGTTCACCATGCCTTATCACAGTTGGGTTTTCTTCAATCTAAAGCAGACCACTCTCTTTTCATTTACAGAAAGACACCACCTTTGTAGCCGCCTTGATAAACGTCGACGATGTAATTGTGGTGGGAAACAATTCACATGATTGACCTCACAAGAAGCACTCCATAAACTCTTCACCATCAAAGACCTCGGGCCTTTGAAATACTTCCCTGGCATCGAGGTAGCTCGTACCAAGGAGGACTCGTCTTGAGTCAGCGCAAGTACACATTTAGACATCCTGAGAGAGAGTGGGTAGAAGCTCTCGGCCCAGCACTTTTTCCCATGGAACAAAACTTGAAACTCGGACCCGACCCTGATGGAGCCAAGGTTGATGCTAATTCTTATCGACGGTTGATCGTAAGCTGCTTTCTCCAAGCCACTCGCCCCCGATGTTACTTACTCGGTTAACATACTAAGCAATTTGTGGCGATCCTCGACAAAGTCACATGAATGCAGCCGTTCGAGTTTTACGGTACTTAAAACAACACCCCGGCCAAGGTATTCTACTGCCTAAAGCTGGGGGACACAGCTCGTTTCTTACTGTGATGCTGACTGGCTTGGATGCCTGTCCACACGACGTTCTCGACGGGTTACCTCTTACTATTGGCGGATCACCCATCTCATGGAAATCTAAGAAATCTCTTGTGTCTCGATCTTCTGCCGAAGCCGAGTATCGCGCCATGGCAACGCAGTAAGCGAAGTCCTTTGGGTACGGTTCTTACTTAGCGAACTTGGAGAGGCAATGCATGGGAGCACCACCTTGTTCTGTGACAATCAAGCGTCTCGTCACATAGCTAACAACCCCGTCTTTCATGAAAGAACAAAGCTGTCGAAATGGATTGTTACTTTGTTAGAGAACGAGTAGAATCTCAAGAATTCAACCATGCACATTGACTCAACTTTGCACTTGCGGACCTACTTACCAAACCCCTATGGGCTCACATCTCAAAGATTTACTTGTCAAGATGGGCGTGACAGATTTACACGCACCAACTTGAGGGAGTAATGGAGCCAACGAACCACCCGAACCCCCTGGATTCGGCTGCTGTGCATGTTTATCACATGTGCAACCTTATCACATGTGATGTTGTGTTTATCACTGTGATTCCTTCTATTTCTCCTTTATCTTTGGAAGTTAGTTATTCTTGTTGTATTTAAACAATTGTTCTCTTGATCATAATCAATAAGACCACATCAGTAATTTTGATTGATCCAACTGATTACCAAATTCTTCACGCCCATGCTCTACTTAAATTGATCGTAAATTGCTTCAATTCTGTTGCAGGAATATAGAAGAAATCGCTTTTCAGCATATACCCAAAGAATTGCAAACTTGAAAAATTGAACAATCTGTAACTAATCTTTTTATCTTTTAACCTCTATATTTAAGTTTTAACAATACAGAAGGAAAAATAGTAGCTCAAACTTGTAAATGTTTCTTATATTTGGTCTAAAAATGTTACCCTATTCTTGTATATTTTGTATCCATACGTATATTTCTTCAAATGGTTTCACTGGACAACTACCTATTGCACTTGCCAAGCTTACCAACTTGACTTCTGTGTGAGTATATTGTAAACTTGTATGATAAGCCATAAAAGGAGGTGATTTGTATACCATAGCACTTTATGTGAATAGCAAAAAGAATTGAATTATGTTGTCCCTTACATTGCTTCAACTGTTCTTTTCACCTCTTATTATGTAACGTGAAAGTGGTCAAAGACATTTTTGATGGTGTACAATCACCTCCCATCCATAAAGATTTAACATTTTCCTTTACTTTCTTGATTGGCATATTTAGGAGGATTAGCGACAACAATTTCACTGGAAAGATACCAGACTACATTAGCAATTGGACAAAAATATGGGATTGTAAGAAACTAAAATCTGCAAGGGAAATTAAATAGTTAATTAGGTAATATCTTTTTGTCGGATGTTTATCTTAGCCATTGAACTTGCCAAAAAATTTTATGTAAGGTAACAAATTTCCTAAGTTTCGATTAAGGTAATCTGAGATGCTTATGTTCATCCAAATAACGACATGGTGTTTTGGCATCCATTGTTGAAAGAGTTTTATAAGTAAAAATAAAGTTGTTACTTGAAATGAACATCCGTCTACCGTATGTTACCTTTTCATTTAATTTCTCCTAATCTATTTTTTTATGTAGTTTTTGGCATTTGCATAACTCACAAGGATTTGTATACATCTAAAATGCCAATATTGGTTTATGAACAGGCGCATACAAGGATGTTCTTTTGATGGGCCCTTTCCTTCAAGCATCTCCGCCTTAACAAAACTCACTGATTGTATGCCTCTTTCCACTCACTTTTTATCAATGTTTTTAGTATCTGTTCTAGTGATGTGGTTGAATATAAAAGTTACTTTTTTCCTTTTTTTTTTCACTATATTGATATCGTGATTCAGAAGAATCACTGACTTGAAAGGTAGACCTTCTACTTTCCCTTCACTGGAGAAATTGACACACTGATATACTGTAAGCTTTTTATTTTTGTATGCTGATCCCTTCTTTTAATATTCAAGTGAAGATATAGATTACAGTAATGTGTGGACTTATGCAGGATACTTAGGAATTGTTTGATCCATGGGACAATTCCAAACTATGTCGGGGATTTGAGATCTCTTTCAGCACTGTATGATACAAACATTTCATAATGATAGTTTTTTCGATCATCATTATCGTGGCGTGTTTAGATATGCTTTTGAAGCTAATTATTTGATTATTCCAACTTAAAGTTGCAATAATCTGTTTAAATAACCTTTTTGATCATCTTAATGTTTAGTTTATATAATACTCAATATTCGATGTTCAAAGTCGCATTATTATTGATCATCTAAAGCGAACTTATTTACCACTTTGATCTAATTTAAAACTTTAATTTTCATTTCCACAAATAATCTCTAGTTGTTTAATAATTATACTTTATGTTCTCTTAAATTAGTTCTGGAATAACTAGAATTCTCAACCAATCAACATCTCGTTATGTGATTGTTAAAACATCAACAAGAGAGTACATTCAAATAATATTTTCTACTATTACAACTGATTATATTTTTTATTATTAAGCTTTTATATTTTCGAAATGCGCAACCCAACATTCCCTAAAAAGAGAAGTTCACTAAGTTATTGTTTAATAGTTTCACTCAATAAGTATTGGATATATTTGGTATCTATTAATTTAGACCATCGTGGAAATTGTTTTTGATATCTATCATGATGTAGAGATCTCAGTTTCAACAATTTGACCGGTGAGATACCATTATCGTTTTCCCAACTAGAAAATGCGAAGTACATGTATGTTAATTATCTTTCAACAATATTTCCTTGTCTTCCAACTAATAACTTTGATCAAATGACCCCGTTTGATAGTTATTTGACAGAAAATAGTCTCACCGGGCGCGTGCCTAGATGGTTCTTATCAAGCACCAAGAACGTGTAAGGATAATCTTTCCTATCTAATTATCATTTCACTACATGATTACATCATCAAATGATCAATATAATGTATCTTATTACTTTCTGGTAAGTGTATCGGATGACCGAAAAGAATGGAATACAACGTAATTATTTCAGGAAACCAATAAAATAAATATTAAATAAAAAAATCCTGATAATAATAATAAGGGTAACTTTGTAAAATAGTAATCAAGTTTTTAAGATTATCCTAATTAAGTCACTCATAAAGTTGTTTTGGTCCAATCAGATGACTTGTAAAATTTTTATCCCAATCAGATTACTAAAGTTTAAGGATTGTTCTAATTAGGTCATTTATAAGTTGTAAAAAATTATAAAAATTGAAATTTAAAAAAAATTACAATATTTGTAAAAAACTAAATTATTTAAAAAATTGTGAATATTTAAAACAATTAAAAGAAATATGAGTGACCTGATTATAACACTCCTAAAACTTTAATGACCTAATTGGAACAATAGTGACCTAATGAAACACTCTTAAAACTTTAGTGACCTGATTAAAACAGATAAATATGAGTGACTTAATTGAAACACTGGTAAAACTTGCTTACTATATGTGAAGTTTTTCCTTAACAAAATGCTGGTCTAATAACCTATAGTACTAGGTTGAATTTACTTGTATTTGTTTAGTTCAAATACATAAGAACTGTTGATAATTAAATTGTACTGAGAAGAATTAGCGTTTCGATTCAAGTGGTTGTTGACGTAATTAAGAGAGAGTTACAGTTAAGAGGGAGTCTTTTGTTAATAAAGAGAGGGTGGACATTAGCAACTGGTATGTTATTTATTTTGTACCTTGTGTGTTTAGTTATGGGAACAACTTCCTGCACAAAGTGTATGTTATGTTGTGTGCATCAATCACAAGCGATCTGCCCCTCCACGACCGTTACGCAAGCGAGAGCTAGTTAGCATTGAATCTATCCTATTTTTTATTGTTGATTAGGTTAGGAACGTAACACTACTACAGGTTAGAAAGTTGTTGCTGAATCTCTTGGTGCCAACTAGTAAAGTAACAGCTAAAATGCAACTAGCTACTGATTGCAAATTATCAGTGACGTCTGCTTGATTAGTACCAACGATTTACCCATGTAGTTTATTTCCATTGAAAAATTCCTTTAGAACTGATATACAAGTTGCAGCTGATGACTACTTGTCATGCATAAGGATTTATTGAAATTTTACTAATGACAAGTTATCCTATATTGCTATTGATGATATGTTGTCACATCCCGACGGAAGCGTGAAGTGTGTTAGGATGTGACTAGCTTGTTCAGAACGTATTGATTAGAAATATTAACAAACAACACATAACATAAACATAAACATAAACATATCATAGTATTAGTTCGGGTTACATTAACGTTAGCATACAAAATTTTAATATAACCTTATTACAAAACATATTAGTCTAACTGCTACATTTTCAGATGCGATAGAAGTGAGCGTCCACCGATAGGCTAAGATCGTACATATTAGCAGTTAGATTCACACAGACTTTTCCCACAACTTCACCCAGCCATTATACACATCAAAAGAGAATATAATGTGTTAGACATGATTACCTAAAAAAGCATACTCAAAATAGTCAACATAAAGTTGGTGAGATTATAGGTTTAATTTCTGAACAAATACGTACCTGATGCAAATAATAACCAAACCTACTTATAACATAGGTGATTTTAATTGTCAAGTATAAATAACAAAAATCAGATAATATAGCATCACAACACTTATCCTGTTGGTGCAGGAAATAATTTCTAAGTAGCGCTACCTATATTACCCAACGGTTTCATGTAACACCCCAACCCGGAGAGGCTGACGTGTCACTATTACATATATCAAATCAAAACACATCCATAATATTAAAGAGATAATTTCAAGCAAACCAGATAATCCGAAAGAACCTAATTAAATACTCTTACATCAAATAAAGAAAATACAATCTTGATCGTCAACCACTCTTCACTGATTTCCCGGAGTACCCTGATTACCTACAATCAAATAAGAAAACCCACAAAAGAAAATACGGCTGAGCCAAAAGTTTCTCAGTGACGAAATAACAATAGTAATGATACGAAGCATAAAATACTTAAGTCTGAATACTGAACGATCATATTACTGAAACGGAAATCTGATTCTAAACATATAATACAGATACTGAACTGAACATGTAATACTGAACTGAACTGAACTACACGACGCGTATATACAAACAAATTAAGTCGTGTAATATAAGAAGTACCCAGAGCCAAAACTGAACTGATAAGTACATAGCTAGCTAGACTATGCACCAATGAGATGGTGTGTGGGGCGTACACACATGATTCCATCCCCCCGAACTGAACTGAACTGAACTGAACTAGATCGATCCATCCGCCTCCCAGATATTATGGCCAAAGTACTACCTGAGTACTAACGTGTTAACGGAGACGCCGTGAACTATTTATTACACACCGTCACGAAAAGTGTCACATCATTGACGCCACAATGATATGTCGGAGAGCTCGGGTAACAGAGTATCAATCAAATGGTAGTACAACTACCAACATATGACATATCAATAAAACATTTATAGGAACATGCAATAATGAGCATATTCTAAAATATATATTGCATGCTACAGTCTCATAAATGACACTAATGAGTCGAACGAATCGAGCATAATTAAATAATAGGATATACGACTAATAAAGGCTAAACAATTCATATTAACGGAAATAACGTATCAAAATCCGTACTACAAAGTAACGGAACATAATTTATACTATGATAAAGATAACAAGAATCCGTACCTTAAACACGAATGACAATGATCAGAAACAAGGTCTAGGCTCGTTAACGTCACGAAACCTACGATAACGTAACGCAAATTATAGTTTGGATTTTCCAATTTTAAATTGGAAAAATTCCAGTTCTGCCCCTGTCTTTTCGCACTCGTTAAAAATACTAAACGACGGTAAAAATTCTGAAAATCTCCAGTTTACTAGATTAGTGATTTCTAAACAACTTTTATTTAGAAAAGTTTCTGATTTGGATTACCGAAATATGAGAAGAACGTGGATCTTTACAGCTGCGCAGAACTGCTAGCTGTTACGAAAATGACTATTTGAGGTCTAAACGAATGAGTTTTTCTATGTTTTATATATCAACAGATTCGTTTTTCGACGAACTTCGTCATGGACATAAGGTTAACTGATTTGAATCTTTTATGAAGGAGTTATGGCCTCTGTAAGTTGGCTGTAAAATACGAGCCTAAATCAAGGGTATTTTGGTAAACCGTAAAATTATTTCTAGTTAAATACGTCCGTTACAGGTCTGAAAATATTTTATAAATAAGTATAAATCATGATTGACTTCTGGAAAATTTGGCTAATCATATTAAAATCCGTTTTGTCATTTATAAAATCACATCCCAAAATACTCATGAAAACTAATTAAACGTGTGACTTGTTTAAATACTCGGTTAAGGTCTAAGTCTTAATTCGGTCAAAATACATATATTTCCAGTAGCTAAGACAATATCAAAATGGGTTCATATCAAGTTTACTAAGTTAAGCAAGAAAATATGTTTAAAACGTAAACCGAATATAAACGAGTACCTATGCGAACGGATCAAGGGCATGAACTAAAATATTAGTTAATATCTAAGATTCAAGGATAACGTAATGACTAATAACATTTTAATGATTCCCACAATTTAGAGTTTATCTTTATAAAAATAATTAATTATAACATTTGTTAATATTTTATACACAAATCGTTAAGGTGTTAAATAAATAAATTTTACAGAAATGATTAAATAACTTTTAAATAAACAAGGTTCATAAAACTAATTTCTATAATTTTAGAAATTTTACATAATTTTTTTAAGGCTGAAAAAGCTTTAAAAAAATAGTTGAAGGTGCCCGGGTTCGAAACCGGGACCTCTAGGTTTGAGCCATGTGACTAACCAGGGCCGAAGCCTTGGTATTCCCTTGGTTTTTAAACCTTTTAACCATAACAAAATCATCCCCAAATTCATATAACCCTAGATTCGTTTGGGTCCAAATTGACACACAAACATCATGTGAAAGTGATTAACCATAGGGCTTTTGTTCCCCATGTCTAAACGAGTATGTAGATGTAAACATTACCCGAATGGTGTCGATTTGGAACTGAACTCGATCAAGAACAGTCGCGATCGTAGTGCTCGATGGTTTAATGGGCAATTGTTGATGATACTCAATTAAATTGACAGGACTTCGTATGATGATCTGAAGCAAAGCCCCTTATCAATTACAGTTAAAATTGATCGTAGATGGGGTTTTGATAGGAGTTGCAGGTCGACGGGTTCGTGGAGTTCGAATGGTTTGTTACGGTTGATTTTTTTGATGATATGGACCCAATGGAATGTTTTAAACGATGAAATGATTGTATGTGCATAATCAATTTGATTAATTTTATTGTCTAGTGCGTGATGTGGATGATGTCGGCCGAAAGTTGATTGTGGGTCGGATATTCCAATTTTTCAATTGAATCGAGGCATAGGGTTCGAATCTTGCATAGAAAGTTGTCGGGGATTAATGATTGAGTCAAACCGCGTTAATTTTGACTGTGGGGGCTCGCCGGAGTCGACCGGCTCTTGGTCGGAACAGTAGTTCGACGGGGAGAGGAAAACAGAATGGATTTTCACATTTTTACAAAATGGTCCCTGTAGTTTTCATCTCTTTTAATTCTTGCACAAAACCTATAAATTCAAGTTTTCAAAATATCAAAAATGCCCCCTGAACCTTTTATTATTATATTATTATTATTATTATTTTATATTATTATTATTATTATTATTATTATTATTATTATTATTATTATTATTATTTTTATATTGGTATTATAATTCTATCCCCCTTAAAAAAATTTCGTCCACGAAATTACTAGGTCAGCTTGAACAAAGATATGGCATAACGTACACGGAGTACTGAGATGTTTCAAGAAACAGATACATGATAACTTCCTAACTGATAACAGAAACATATAACAGATAATAACTAAGAGGTAAATAGATACGGATATTGAGAACGGATTTCATCTTCTATCTCCCATGTAGCTTCGCATTCGGAATGGTTTTTCCATAATACTTTAACAAAAGGAATAGTTTTCCTACGCATAATGCGCTCTTGTCGGTCAAGTATAGCTTCTGGTTCTTCCTCGAATGATAAGTCCTCACGAATCAAATGAAGTGATAGTTAACCACGTGAAGAGGATGATATTGTACCCCCTTAAAAGATACATGAAAAACGTTATGCACATGTGACAGTTGAGGTGGTAAAGCCAAACGATACGAAACCTCGCCAACTCTTTCTAGAATTTCAAAGGGTCCGATAAACCGTGGACTAAGTTTCCCTTTTAGACCAAAACGTCGTACCCCTTTGCAAGGCGAAACCTTCAGGAATACTTTGTCACCGATCTTAAACTCCAAAGTCGACGGTGTCGGTCTGCATAGCTTTCTGTCTACTTTGAGCTTCCTTTAACTTTTCCCTAGCAATAGCAACTTTCTCATTCGTGATTTGAACTAATTCGGGTCCTTCGATGACTCTTTCACCGACTTCTTCCCAACAAATAGGTGCTCTACATTTACGACCATACAATAATTCAAAAGGTGCCATGCCAATGCTAGCTTGCCAACTATTGTTGTAGCAAACTCGACAAACACAAGTATTCATCCCAGTTCCCCATCCACTCTAAGGCACAAGCTCGAAGCATGTCCTCAAGTGTCTGAATAGTACGCTCCGACTGACCGTCAGTCTGAGGGTGAAACGCCGTACTAAACCTCAACTTGGTACCCCATGCAGCTTGCAAACCCTTCCAAAAACAAGAGTGAACCTCGGGTCTCGATCAGACACAATAGACACCGGAGTGCCATGAAGTCTAACAATCTCTTGTGTAAACACTTTAGATAGTTTGCTAACTGAAAATCCTTGCTGAATTGGAGAAAGTGAGCTGACTTTGACAATCTGTCAACGACAACCCATATCGCATCATTTTTCTTAAATGTCCTTGGCAACCCTGTCACAAAATCCATGGAAATATCATCCCATTTCCATACAGGAATAGGTAGTGGCTGAAGCAAACCACTAGCTCTTTGATGCTCAATCTTGACCTGTTGACAAGTAAGGCAACGGCTAACATACTTAGCCACATCCTCTTTCATTCCATTCCACCAAAAGTTCTGACGAAGGTCCCGATACATCTTAGTAGATCCAGGATGAATAGAAAACGGAGAACTATGTGCCTCAGCTAACGATTCTCGAAGAGAAGAATCATTAGGCACACATAAACTTTACACACACCAGATTACCCCATGTTCATCTACTCTGAATTCTGATTGTTTACCAATCTCCACATTCTGTAAGATTGCCCAGAGTTCACCATCGTCTTTCTGTGCGTTCTAAATCCGGAATATTAAGTCTGACTCAATCTGGAGTGTTGCGAGATATCCGTTTCTCTTGCCAATAAGTAGGCCAATACCCAATCTATCAAGATCAGTAACGTTGTGTGGTTGTAGCTGTAGGGAGGCTACTGTTCCTGAGCTCTTCCTGCTAAGGCATCAGCTACCACATTGGCCTTTCCCGGATGATACTGAATATTGGCATCATAATCTTTTAACAACTCTAACCATCTTCTCTGCCTCATGTTTAGTTCTTTTTGTGTGAAGATATATTTCAAGCTCTTGTGATCCGTAAAAATATCACAAGTCTCTCCGTAAAGATAGTGACGCCATATTTTCAACGCGAAAATAACAGCAGCGAGTTCAAGATCATGCGTAGGATAATTAACCTCGTAAGGTTTCAACTGCCGTGAAGCATAAGCAATGACCTTACCATGCTGCATTAGCACACATCCAGTCCCTTTTAGAGGCATCGCTGTAAACCTGATATCCACCCGTGCCCGATGGAAGTGTGAGAACAGGAGCAGACACCAATCTTTTCTTGAGCTCTTCAAAACTTTTCTCTCGTTCATCATTCCAAGAGTACTTACCCCCTTTCCTTAACAGTTGCGTAGGGGTAAAGCTATAACAGAAAAACCTTCGACAACTGCGGTAGTAACCACAAGGCCAAGGAAACTACGGACTTCTGTGGCTGAGGTCGGTCTAGGCCACTTAGTGATCGCCTCTATTTTAGCAGGTCCATCATAATACCATCCGCAGAAACGACATGACCCAAAAAGGCTACCTTGCTCAGCCAAAATTCACACTTTAAAATTTTGCATAAAGCTTCTTTTCACGTAGTGTTTCGAGCACGATACGAAGATGATTCTCATGCTCCTCCTTACTTTTAGAATAATTAAGATGTCATCGATAAATACAATGACGAACTTATCGAGAACTTGCGGAAGACTCGGTTCATTAGGTCCATGAATACGGCCGGGGCATTAGTTAACCCGAACGGCATAACCAGGAACTCATATGACCATACCGAGTACGGAAGGCAGATTTAGGGACGTCAGACTCCTTGATCTTTAAGTGATGGTAACCAGCCTCAGATCGATTTTAGAGAAACACTTTGCACCCTGAAGCTGATCAAATAAATCATCAATACGAGGCAGAGGGTAACGATTACGGATATGATCTTGTTGAGTTCTCTGTAGTCAATGCAGAGTCTCAAAGAACCATCTTTCTTCTTCACGAATAGGACCGGTGCGCCCCAAGGCGAACGCTTGGTCTAATAAATCCCAAATCCAGTAATTCCTGTAACTTTCCTTTAACTCCTAAGCTCCATAGGTGCCATACGATACGGTGCCTTAGAAATCGGTTCAGCACCTGGAATAAGATCAATAGTGAATTCTACCTCGCGATCTGGTGGAAGTCCGGGCAACTCCTCAGGAAATACGTCAGGAAAATCACATACAATCGGATAATCAATATGTTTAGCTTTTTAGAAGATGTAGCTTTCACTGAAGCTAGGAATCACGCAACCGTGCGACAAGAGTATCTGAGCTTTA
Organism: Flaveria linearis; assembly: GCA_024085815.1. Taxonomy (NCBI): domain Eukaryota; kingdom Viridiplantae; phylum Streptophyta; class Magnoliopsida; order Asterales; family Asteraceae; genus Flaveria; species Flaveria linearis. The sequence goes on from JABSNV010000629.1 coordinate 14,582, forward strand.
AACGCAGAGATTTTTCAACGATTTCCGAGGCTGAGTCCCTTGATAAACGAGTTCAGGGCATTGAGGATTTCCAAATAAAACCGACGAGTCTGGCATTCAATAGTAACGTGATGTCGAGTCAACCAGTCCATACCAAGTATGACATCAAAGTCACTCATTTGCATAGGAAAAAATCAGCTTTACGAATAATAGACTCGATTCTGATCGGACAATCTCTATAGACATGCGAGATGATAGTCGACTCTCCCAATGGAGTAGTAATAGCCAAGCGTGCTCTAACGCAGTCGGTGCAGTCCTTAGTACTTAGCAAACAAAAGAGATACGACAGAATGTGTAGCGCCCGTATCAAATAAGACATAAATATCCCGCTTTCCTATGCAAAGGGTACCGGAGATCATACCTAGGGCGTTTATTATCATATCGGATAAGACATATATAGTATATACGTTGCTAACTAAGGGGTCAGAAATATCCCTGTGCGTTAGCCGCTTCATTTGCATTGAGTGCAAACACTCGTCCTCCAGTTGCAGGTTTAGCTTGACCCTCCAGCGTTATTACGAGGGTCCGCTGAGGGCAATCCCTAATCATGTGTCCTGCACGTCCGCATCTGAAACATAATCCTCCGGCCAGTCGACAAGCTCCCTTATGAAGTTTCCCGCATGTGTTACACTGAGGGATAGCATTCCGATCCTGATTAGGGTGCTGCTGATTTGGTGGTTGAGCACGAATAGGAGCCTGCTGAGTCTGATTATGAGTTGATTTCTGGTTCTGGTTTCGATTCTTCCATGATCGAGAGTTATTGTTGTTGTTGCGATCAAAACGGTTTCGACGGTCTCGTGGTGGTGAAGACTGATTCTTATTCGTATGAGAAGAAGACTGATCCTGGTCATTCTCTCTAGGCCGCTTGCGGTTATCATCATACGACTTCTTTCCATTCTTTTTATCATTATATAGGTTTTTAACAGCATCAACCACTTCATTAATATCTTTAAACCGATGATTCAATATAAACTTTCGATCTCTTTCACATATGGCCCACTGAAAATTTTCTGTCTACTCATGCGGTGAGCCTGCAGATGCACCAAGAAAACTCACTACCGCGTAAATCGTGTCTTGAAATCTGTTATGTGCTCGTCATCCCTCTGTCTAATATTAGCATACTGTCTACGATACTCAGTGCGGTCAGCAGCAGTGAAGTATTCCTCATAAAACATTCCTCGGAATTTATCCCAAGGAAGTGTAGCTGCGTATTCGTTCCCTCCTTTAGCTTGTTTCACAGTCGTCCACCATCTATGAGCATCATCTTCCAACTTGTATGTAGCCAACCTTACTTTGTATACGTCCTCAACACCAAGTACCTCAAACAATTTCTCAATATGACTGATCCAGTTTTGCACCTCGACCGGATCATTGGAAGTACTGAAAGACTTAGGCCTTTGCTTCTGAAAACGTTCCAACCAGACATGAATACCATCACGGGTGGTGTGTATTATCACTGGAAGGTGCTCCTGTTTGTTCTCGCCAGAAGGTGGCTCTGAGTTATTTCCACCCGGGTGGAGGTCCTGTGTTGTTACCCTCCGAATTGCCTGTTGCATCTGCTGGATGACTGTTTGAGCAGTCTGAGTCATCAGATTAGGGATTTCCAGAAATAGCAGCGTTTACGGCATTAGCAATGAGGTTTCAAGAGGAGTATCAGATGAGGGGCCATTCGAGTTATTGCGGTGTTCACACGTCTCTTAGGAGCCATCTGAAATGAAGATACACGTGTGAATACTGGAATTTTGATTGGGAACAAAATTAGATCCTAACCCAACGTCTACCATTACCTCACAAGTTTATTATTAATGTTTAAGTTTTCTACAGGAAAGAGCCTTTGCTCTGATACCATAACTGTAACACCCAACCCGGAGAGGCTGACGTGTCACTATTACATATATCAAATCAAAAACCAAATCCATAATATTAAAGAGATAATTTCAAGCAAACCAGATAATCCGAAAGAACCTAATTAAATTACTCATTACATCAAATAAAGAAAATACAATCTTGATCGTCAACCACTCTTCACTGATTTCCCGGAGTACCCTGATTACCTACAATCAAATAAACACACCACAAAATACGGCGCTGAGCCAAAAGTTGCTCAGTGACGGAAATAACATAGTAAATGATACGAAGCATAAAATACTTAAGTCTGATACTGAACGGATCATATGATACTGAAACGGAAATCTGATCTAAACATATAATACAGATACTGAACTGAACATGTAATACTGAACTGAACTGAACTACACGACGCGTATATACAAACAAATAAGTCGGTAATATAAGAAGTACCCAGAGCCAACTGAACTGATAAGTACATAGCTAGCTAGACTATGCACCAATGAGATGTGTGTGGGCGTACACACATGATTCCATCCCCCGGAACTGAACTGAACTGAACTGAACTAGGATCGATCCATCCGCCTCCCAGATATTATGGCCAAAGTACTACCTGAGTACTAACGTGTTAACGGAGACGCCGTGAACTATTTATTACACCCGTCACGAAAAGTGTCACATCATTGACGCCACAATGATATGTCGGAGAGCTCGGTAACAGAGTATCAAATCAAATGGTAGTACAACTACCAACATATGACATATCAATAAACATTTATAGGAACATGCAATAATGAGCACAATTCATAAAATATATTTGCATGCTACAGGTCTCAATAAATGACTAATGAGTCGAACGAATCGGAGCATAATTAAATAATAAGGATATACGACTAATAAGGCTAAACAATTCATATTAAATAACGTAAATAAAAATCCGTACTACAAAGTAACGGAACATAATTTATACTATGATAAAGATAACCAGAATCCGTACCTTAAACACGAATGACAATGATCAGAAACAAGGTCTAGGCTCGGTTAACGTCACGAGAACCTACGATAACGTAACGCAAATTATAGTTTGGATTTTCCAATTTTAAATTGGAAAATTCCAGTTCTGCCCCTGTCTTTTCGCACTCGTTCGTTAAAATACTAAACGACGTGTAAAAATTCTGAAAATCTCCAGTTTACTAGATAGTGATTTCTAAACAACTTTTATTTAGAAAAGTTTTTGATTTGGATTACCGAAATATGAGAAGAACGTGGATCTTTACAGCTGCGCAGAACTGCTAGCTGTTACGAAAATGACTATTTGGAGGTCTAAACGAATGAGTTTTTCTATGTTTTATATATCAACAGATTCGTTTTTCGACGAACTTCGTCATGGACATAAGGTTTAACTGATTTGAATCTTTTATGAAGGAGTTATGGCTCTGTAAGTTGGCTGTAAAATACGAGCCTAAATCAAGGGTATTTTGGTAAACCGTAAAATTATTTCTAGTTAAAATACGTCCGTTACAGGTCTGAAAATATTTTTATAAATAAGTATAATCATGATTGACTTCTGGAAAATTTGGCTAATCATATTAAGAATCCGTTTGTCATTTATAAAATCACATCCCAAAATACTCATGAAACTATTAAACGTGTGACTTGTTTAAAATACTCGGTTAAGGTCTAAGTCTTAATTCGGTCAAATACATATATTTCCAGTAGCTAAGACAATATCAAAATGGGTTCATATCAAGTTTACTAAGTTAAGCAAGAAAATATGTTTAAAACGTAAACCGAATATAAACGAGTACCTATGCGAACGATCAAGGGCAATGAACTAAATATTAGTTAGGATATCTAAGATTCAAGGATAACGTAATGACTAATAACATTTTAATGATTCCCACAATTTAGAGTTTATCTTTATAAAATAAATTAATTATAACATTTGTTAATATTTTATACACAAATCGTTAAGGTGTTTAAATAAATAATTTTTACAGAAATGATTAAATAACTTTTAATTAAACAAGGTTCATAAAACTAATTTCTATAATTTTTAGAAATTTTACATAATTTTTTTAAGGCTGAAAAAGCTTTAAAAAAATAGTTGAAGGTGCCCGGGTTCGAAACCCGGGACCTCTAGGTTTGAGCCATGTGACTAACCAGGGCCGAAGCCTTGGTATTCCCTTGGTTTAAACCTTTTAACCATAAACAAAATCATCCCCAAATCATATAAACCCTAGATTCGTTTGGGTCCAAATTGACACACCAAACGATCATGTGAAAGCTGATAACCATAGGGCTTTTGTTCCCCATGTCTAAACGAGTATGTAGATGTAAACAATTACCCGAATGGTGTCGATTTGGAACTGAACTCGATCAAGAACAGTCGCGATCGTAGTGCTCGATGGTTAATGGGCAATTGTTGATGATACTCAAATTAAATTGACAGGAAGCTTCGTATGATGATCTGGAAGCAAAGCCCCTTATCAATTACAGTTAAAATTGATCGTAGATGGGGTTTTGATAGGAGTTGCAGGTCGACGGGTTCGTGGAGTTCGAATGGTTTGTTTCGGTTGATTTTTGATGATATGGAACCCAATGGAATGTTTTAAACGATGAAATGATTGTGTGCATAATCAATTTGATTAATTTTATTGTCAAGTGCGTGATTGTGGATGATGTCGGCCGAAAGTTGATTGTGGGTCGGAATACTCCAAATTTTCAATTGAATCGAGGCATAGGGTTCGAATCTTGCATAGAAAGTTGTCGGGGATTAATGATTGAGTCAAACCGCGTTAATTTTGACTGTGGGGGCTCGCCGGAGTCGACCGGCTCTTGGCCGGAACAGTAGTTCGACGGGAGAGGGAAACAGAATGGATTTTCACATTTTTACAAAATGGTCCCTGTAGTTTTCATCTCTTTTAATTCTTGCACAAAACCTATAAATTCAAGTTTTCAAAATATCAAAAATGCCCCCTGAACCTTTTATTATTATTATTATTATTATTATTATTATATTATTATTATTATTGTTATTATTATTATTATTTTATTATTTTTATATATGGGTATTATAGTTCCACATCCGAATTAATGGTTGTTACATAACTGACAGTAAATTCTCAAAATCTTATGCATAAGTCAAAACAGTATGCTTTTTCCCCTAAAATTTTATAACTATGAAAATGGAGCTATGAGTCTCACCTTAATTCCAGCGATAACCTATAAAATTAATTATAAGTTAGAAAGATAATTTTCTTTAAAATTTTCAGTACCTCAGTTACAAAATTTCGAATAGTAACTATGATTACTCAAAATTTTTCAAAAGTTTAATAACAATATCAACAGATAATATCAATAATCATGTAAAAATTTTATCTTCTAATTATTCCAGATAATTTGTTAAAATTAATACAAACTTAACATAAATTGTTTAAAATAGCTATTGCTATTATAAATTCCCACATTTTTCCAGAATACATACTAATAATCCATAGCACCTAATAAATTTCTTGACTTTTAATTCACAGTAGATAGTTTACTGTAATTTTTCTAAATTTCAAAAATTCAAGAAAATAATTATATATCTCCCAAATTACGAAATTTATACATTATGTTGAATTCAAAATATCATATTTTGTGAGTTTTTTAATATTTATCTTACTGTTTATATTTCTTTTGATTTTTCATTTACAGATCATATAAAAATACAAATATTAATCATATGAAAGAATTTAATTACAAAATTAATTCTGGAGCCTTATAGCATATAAGGATCATTATATAATTTTTTCTAGAATTTTATCGGATTCAGTTCTTCTAGTTAGTAATTTCCTTTTATTAACTTAAATAATTTATATAAATTATTTACTTATTATATTTTTACCAAAATTTTCAGAATGTTATTTCATAAATTTCTAACAAATTTTCAATGTTTATCCCTACAATCACAGTCATTTAAATATTAACCAAATTTATCAACACTACACATAATTTCAACCCTTTATTTATAATCTTTTGTTTGTTTTCATAATTTATTATATTTTCAGATTCTTAAGCTTTTCTTACTGGTTTTTGTAAAGATGAAATATTTGTAGAGTTTGATGAAAAATTTCATATTTTAATCGCAAGGTTTGATTATGTGTTTGTTTAAACACATATATGACTTGTAAATCTAGTTAGTGAATGATTGGGAGTTGGAACCTGATTTTGACAGAAGGAGAGGATGGAAAAGGTTGATACTATCTTCGGACCCTTTGTGAACCGTTGTTAGTCTTGGTCTTGGTGTTGTTCTTGATTTCTTGCAACAATGGTTTGGAAGATGTTGTTTGATATGTTTTTAACCGAGAGTATGTGTAGGAGATGATGGTGGTACACGGTTTTGTTATGGTGACCGAGGGTGAAGATGATGATGGTATTCGGATGAAGTGGTGGTGACCAAGAGATTTGAGGGAGAGTATATGGTGGTGTTATGGTTGTGAATGACCGAGAATATTTGTTTATATGGGTTATCGGCCGATTGCCATTAATGGCATAATCATGAGGGCTACATACTAGCTTGGTGAGTAATCCACTTAGGTTCACTAGTGTCAAACAAGGAAGCAATCTTGGTGTTCTCGTGCTAGGTGGCGATCAATGGATGTGTTTGGGTGTCTCGGTCGATTATGGTTTAATCCATGCTTATGTTTCTAATCGGATTGCTTAGTGGACTGGGTTGGAGCCTTAGTTGTTCTTATGTTGAGGTTTAGATGGTTAAGGTTCGCTTAGTTTTGTTTTGATGTCAAATTACCTTTGATATTTTCTCTGTATTGTGATTTTAGTTGGTTGTATCATAATTCATTTGGTGTATGTTTTGATGTTATAATGTGAGGTACTTTGATCAAACAACATTTGGTATCAAAGGTTTATACATATAAATACATGCATATGTAAAATTCATGCATTAAAATCCATGCATACATAATTTCCATGCATGCATGGTCATATATGTATATACGTGAAACACATATATAAGTCATAAAAGAGTTAGTCAATAATGGGGTAATATGTATGAGAATCTTAAATTTATCTAACCATAATTTTAGGGTTGTCACACATGTGACCGCTCGTAGAGTGTGGACAATTCAGGTTACTATTGCTAGAAATCTCTGACATCTAGTTTCTAATAAAAAAGACAAAATGGTATTAGCACTGTGAAGTGGTAAAGCTAATCTTGACTTTTAAGTTTCTTCGGAAGCATAGAGTTTCTTCTGAAGCTTATGTCAAGTTTCTTTTGAATCTTAGGTCAAGTTTCTTCCAAAGCTTATGTTTTATCCTTCAAAAGTATTAGTTATGTTTGTAGGGGCTAGTTTCTCATTTCCTGATACTGGTATGTTTTCTTGTTGTTTGTTACTTTTCTTAAGTACAAGGGGTCTAAGTGTTAATAATGAATCAGAGTTAGTTAGAAAGGTGTTATGTTTAGTAGTATAAAGTCTCAAAGAGAAGTGTGAGTTGAATCACCTTCTTCAATTTTCATAGTCTCTTGTAATACTTCGATTAGTGATCAAGTTCTATTCTCTTTGTGTATCGATTATGTTCTTTTTGGTGTGATTTCTTTCAAAAGGGGTTCAACATCTAAGTCTAGAGTGAAAAGAAGGTGTTACATCTGTAATTAGATAAACATCACAAAAGGGAATGCCCTGAAAGAAAAAGGAAAGGTCAGCGAAATATTACTCAAGAAATCTAGTGAGGGTTATGATAGTGCTGATGTCATGGTAGTATCAATGTTGAAAGGAGGAAAAGAATGGATTCTAGACTTAGTTTGTTCATATCACATGACTCCACATCTAGACTACTTTAAAAGTCTCAAAATGGAAGATCTTGGAGAGCTAAAGTTAGGAAATGATAGACCATGCGAAATCAAAGGTCTAGGGATGTTGTCACTGAAGTTGAATAATGGAACTAAAGTGGTTATGGAGAAGGTTAGGTATATTCCTGAATTGACAAGAATTGATCTCATTAAGGACCTTTGAGGAAGCTGGTAATGATATTATCTAAAGATGGCAAGCAAAGGTTGTAAGGGGGTCTTTGGTGGTCTTGACACGCAAAAGAAGTACCAATAATACTTACTTGTTGGATGGAGAAGTGTCTCAAGAAATCAGTGCTACAGTTTCTTCATCCAAACTTGAATGTGATACTGATCTATGGCACAATAGACTTGGATATATCAGTCATAAAGGGCTGAAAGAATTACAGAAACAAGATGTATTAGGAGATGTGAAAGGTAGCAAGATGATTATTTGAGAACTATGCGTTTGGAAGTCACATAAAGTTAGTTTCCCAGGAGCGATCGTATGTCTAAAGGTGTGTTGGACTACATACATTCTAATCTGTGGGGGCCAGTAAAGACTCACTCATTGGGAAGGGCAAGGTATATTTTATCCTTGATTGATGATTATTCAAGGAGAGTCTGGGTATATGTTTTAAAGACTAAGGATGAAGCTTTCAGTAAGTTTAAAGATTGGAAAGTATTTAGTTGAAACTCAGACTGAAAGGAAGATCAAGAAATTGAGGACATATAATGGCCTTGAGTTTTGGAACTTTGTGTTTGATAATTTTTGCAAACAACATGGAATTTCAAGGCATCTACAGTTTCTGGAACTCCTCGCAAAATGGTTTAACTGAAAGGATGACAGAACTTTGTTAGATAAGGTGAGGTGTCTCCTAATAAGCAATGGTTTGCTAAAGACATTTTGGGCAGAAGCAGTTTCCATATCTGCTTATTTTTAATGGATCTCCCTCTGCAGCCATTGATATAATGACTCCTATGGAAGCCTGGACAGGTGAGAACGAAGATTATAACAACCTAAGGGTATTTGGTTATATGGGGTATGCACATGTCAAGCAAGGCAAGATGGAGGGCAGGGCTTATAAATGTGTCATGATAGGTATCCTATAGGGGTCAAAGGGTATAGGCTATGGAAGGTTGATAATGTGAAGCCTAAGGTGATTGTGAGTAGGGATGTAACCTGGATGGAGATACTATGTATAAAGATGTAATTGGGGATAGATCATGTGTATCTCAAGAGGGTGAAAATAGTAGTCATAAGAAATGCTTTATTGAGGTGGAGCATCCTGATACTAGTGATGATGAGATTAATAAAGGTGTTGATTCTAAGATTAATAGGGCAACATAAGCAATAACACTTGTTTCTAAGCCTATGAGAGGTATAATGCCTTCTATAAGGTATAGAAGTAGTGATGACTTATCTACTTTTGTGTTTTTGATTATGAAAGAAAGAGTTGTTCCGAGCTTATTACCCTATGAAGAGGCAGTTGTGTTTAAAAATAGTGAAGAATGAAACAGGCAATACAGGAAGAGATGGATTCCCTACACAAGAATCAAACTTGGGTTTTGTTGAGAGGCCAAAGGTAAGAAGTTAGTTCCATGCAAGTGGATTTTCAAAATTAAAGAAGGGTTGTCAGCTCAGATAAGCCAAGGTTTAAAGTCAGGTTGGTAGCTAAGGGTTTTACTCAAAAGGAAGGATAGACTATAATGAAATCTTTAGTCCTGTGATCAAGCACTCTTCAATAAGGGTGATATTAGCTCTCACAACTGCAATGGATATGTAGTTAGATGTGAAAACTGCATTTCTCCATGGTCATTTGGATGAGTAGATTTACATGACCCCACCTAAGGCTTTGTAGTACAAGGAAGTTAAGACAAGTCTTTTATTAAAGAGATCATTTTATGGGTGAAGCAATTTGTAAGGCCCCGTTCCCGGGCTCCTCACAGTTGGTCATTCATTGCATATAAAACGTATTAATATTCATATCATAATATACACAACGGAATTTCATTAGCAAAAGGGCATTCTCTATTATTAAAAGATATTGTTGTTAAGCAATACAATAATGTTTAAGTTACAAAAGATTGTTTAATTGCATTACAAAACAGCGTTATCATAACATAGGAATGGATGTCAGTCTTTCCTTGCCGAGTAGCTTCACCCTCGTGCCAACCTCAACAATAATTACCTGCCAACTGAAATGTATAAAAGTCAGCGTTGCTGAGTGAGTTCTAGTTTTAAAAGTATTAAAATACTTGTATAATGTATATATAAAAAATACTCTTTATGTAAAAATACATCTCTTACTCTGTGTACGTGAGCACGCATTTACTATACAACAAGGTAACGTTCTCTTTCTTTTGCTGTGTACCTTGTTTATTCTGTACTCTTTTAACTTTATCTTTCACTGTCTATGTGGACCAATGAGCAATACCCTAAACTATGTGCGCGGAGAAACTGGTGCTGAGCCCCTACAGTCTATGGTTCTGAATTACTGCAAAAAGGCCGGCCCAGTCACCTAGGGCATGCTACAAAGGTCCGCCAATCTCAATTGATTGGCCCCGTGAGCATAAAGGGTAGCTAACCTGCATCACAGTTGAGCTAAGACAACGCGGTCGTGCACCCTATAAGCTTGCAAGACTTGTTAACTCTTTAATTAAGTTTCACTTCTCTTTGTTATTTCTCTTCCACTTTATTATTGCTATTAATACTTTACGTTACGATAATGAACACACCACGTAAAGTCATACAGTAATAATAATAGTAATAATAATAATGATAAGGGTCATAATAACAATCATGCAAATGAGCATTTCTTAACCCTAGTCAATAATAGTCAAAACCCTAACTGCACAGACTCCCACGAAAATTATGCAATAAATTCAAAGTGTTGGGCGCACCAACACTATTTGGCGCATGAGCCCTGTATGGGCGCATTTCAACTATGCATGCGCCTCATCAAACAACATTTAACACTTAGGCGCATGGGATCACTTGGGCGCATGGGAGGTCTAGGCGCATGGGCACTATTGGGGCGCATGAGCCCCAACACTTAGGCTCCTGGTCAAAAATCCTGGCGCATGAACCACTGTTCAGGCACAGGACTACACTTAGAAATTTTCTAAGGAATTTCAGGCGCATGAGGTACTATTTGGGCTTATGAGCCTATACTTGGTATTTCTAAGGCAATTTCCTTAGGCGCATGGGCCCTGTTTAGGCGCATCACCTTACTTGAAAACTTTTCTAAGGCAATTACTAGGCGCATGTGTACCTACTACACGTTTCTAAGTTGTTTTCCAAACCCAAACATTACTATAACCTGTTCTACTTGTTACATTCATTCTAAACTCAAACAAGCACTTACAACCATAAAACATCAACATATAAGCATAAAACATACGGGTGTACATACATAATAATTATAAACCATTTTAATACATTTCAGCCCCAAGAATAGTTTAAAAACAAGCAAAACCGGGGTCTAGAACTCACCTTTGCTACTCTCGAGCCTCAAACTCCAAGCCTTGAACTTCCCAACGAATTCAAACACTAAAACCCAATAAACAACAACCCAAACACACACACACACATAGAACATATACCTTCGGTTTCTTAGTCAAAACACAACTAAAACCGAACCAATTATGCAACAAATGCTTACATAAGTCAAGAACAGCCTCTGTTCTTCTTGAAACCGAGAAAAAGTTCTTCAGCTTTTCTCTTTTCTTCATTTCTTCGAAAGAAAGCAATGGGATGTGCAATATGGGCGGCCATATCCCCATATATATTGAAATAATGGGTTGTTGTACTATTTTACACTTTAACCCCTTCTACTTAACTTCTTCTCCTTTTATGAAAGATACTTTATTCCCCTTTTATTTTGACAAAGTTTCGGTGTTACACAATCACCCAGACAATTAAAAGGTTTTATGAGTTCATGGTCTCTAATGGTTTCAAGAGAAGTAGTTATGACTCCTGTGTGTATTCAATGGAGGGTAAGCTGGTGGGCTTGTTTATCTACTTTTATGTAGATGACATGCAAGATCCTTTAGAGATAAGTGCTACAAAGATCTACTCATTAGTGATTTGGCATGAAGAGCTTGGGAGAGCCAAAAAATACTCTGGGCATGGAATTATATAAGGATAGCGTGAAAGGGATTCTTGAATTGAAGCACAGTTCATACATTCAAAAGGTTTTAAGGAAGTATAAAGTGGAGAATCATAAGCCAATGAATACTCCTTTTGCACAGGATTTCAAGCTCTCTACTCAAGATTGCTCTAAAGAGACAGATGAAATAGCATATATGTCTAAAGTATCCTATGCAAATGCAGAGGGTAGTTTTGTATTTGATGGTTTGCACTCGATGTGATCTAGGCTAGGGTGTAAGTGTAGTCAGTAGATATCTGTCTAATCCTAGGTAGTTTGATGTATTCGAAGTATTAATATGTTTTGCACTCGGCCTGATCTAAGCTGTTGCTCAATAGCTCTTGTGCCAACTAGTAAAGTAACCGTTGAAAATTCAACTAGCTACTGACTACAAATTATCAGTGACGTTCTTGATTAGTACCATGAATTATCGATGTAGAGTTATTGCCATTGAAAAATTCCTTTCGGAACTGATATGCAAGTTGCAGCTAATGACTACTTGTCACGTATAAGGATTGATGGAAATTTTACTAATGACAAGTTACTCTGGATATTGCCATTGACGACATGTGACCACTCATAGAGTGTGGACAAATTCAGGTTACTATTGCTAGAAATCTCTGAAATCTATTTCTAATGAAAAAGACAAAATGGTATTAGCACTATAAAGTGGTAAAGCTAATCTTGACTTTCAAGTTTCTTTGGAACATAGAGCTTCTTCCGAAGCTTATGTCAAGTTTCTTCCAAGCTTATGTCAAGTATCTTCCGAAGCTTATTTTTTATCCTTTAAAACTATTTGTGTTATGTTTGTAGGGGCTAGTTTCTCATTTCCTGATAGTTGTATGTTTTCTTTGTTGTTTGTTACTTTTCTTAAGTACAAGGGGTCTGAGTCTAATAGTGAATCAGAGTTAGTTAAAAGGGTTGTTATGTTTAGTAGTAAAGTCTCAGAGAAAAGTGTGATTTGAATCATCTTCGTCAATTTTCATAGTTCTCTTGTAATACTTCGATTAGTGATCAGTTCTATCCTTTGTGTATCGATTATGTTCTCCCTGGTGTGATTTCTTTCAAAGGGGGTTCAAGATCTAAGTCTAGAGTGAAAAGAAGGTGTTATATCCAATGTTGTAGAAATCGCTAGGTGCTAGTCGGCGGTGTGGTAGCGACTAGGGATTAATCGGGATTAATCGGAATTAATTAGATCAGATTTTTGTGTATAATATTACGAATTTATGTAGCTATAACATTAATTTTATACTTAATTATGTATTAATTTACAAGTTTGGGGGATAAATTGTAAATTTTATAAATATGGAGGGATTAATATCAAAATAACTAAACTTTATTAAATAATTTCAAAGCATATCATCCCGTCGTTCCGTCTCCTCCCGTTTCAGTCACTGGCGTCAGAGTTCAGCGCCGGAATCTACTAATCCGTCACCAGAATAGACAGATCCGACCGTTCTCATCGTCAGAACACCGTCGATTAGGACGATTTGGTCCGGCTTTGACCAAATTTGACCGATTAGCGCCTAGGACCTGCGATTTGGTGAAATCGAAGAGGCCAGCCTCCGATTAGCGATTAATCGGTGACTAATCGGAGGCTAGTCATGATTTTTACAACACTGATTATATCTGTAACTCAATAAACATCACAAAAGGGAATGCCCTGAAAGAAAAGGAAGGGTTAGGGAAATGTTACTCAAGAAGAATCTAGTGAGGGTTATGTAGTCTGATGTAATGGTAGTATAAATGTTGAAAGGAGGAAAATAATGGATTCTAGACTCAGGTTGTTCATATCATATAACTCCACATCTAGACTACTTTAAAAGTCTCAAAATGGAGATCTTAAGAAGTGAAGTTAGGAGATGATAGATCGTGCAAATCAAAGTCTAGGGATGGTATCACTGAAGTTGAATAATGGAACTAAGTGGTTATAGAGAAGGTTAGTTATATTCCTAAATTGACAAGAATTTGATCTCATTAGGGACCTTTGAGATGCTGGTAATGATTTTAGTCTAAAGAATGGAAAGGCAAAGGTTGTAAGGGGGTCTTTTGTGGTCTTGACACGCACAAGAAGTACCAACAATACTTACTTGTTAGATGGAAGTGTTTCAAGAAATCAGTGCTACAGTTTCTTCATCCAAACTTGAATGTGATGCTGATATGTGGCATAAGAGACTTGGACATAGCAGTCATCAAGGGCTGATAGAATTACAGAAACATAACGTATTAGGATATGTGAAAATTGGCATGATGGTATATGTGAAAGGTGTGTTTGGAAAATCACATAAAGTTAAGTTTGCCAGAGTCATCATAAGTCTAAGGATGTGTTGGACTACATACATTTTGATTTGTAGGGCCAGTAAAGACTCACAATTAGGAAGGGCAAGGTATTTTTTATCCTTGATTGATGATTATTCAAGGAGAGTTTGGGTATGTTTTAAATATTAAGGATGAAGCTTTCAGTAAGTTTAAAGATTGGAAGTATTTAGTTGAAACTTAGACTGAAAGGAAGATCAAGAAATTAAGGACAGATAATGGCCTTTAGTTTTGTAACTATGTGTTTGATAATTTTTGCAAGCAACATGGAAGTTCAAGGCATCTAATAGTTCCTGGAACCTCTCAACAAAATGGTTTAACTAAAAGGATGAACAGAACTTTGTTAGATAGGTGAGGTGTCTCCTAATAAGCTATAGTTTGCTAAAGACATTTTGGCAGAAGCGGTTTCCACAACTGCTTATTTGGTTAATGGATCTCCCTCTACAGCCATTGATATAATGACTCCTATGGAAGCCTGGATAGGTGAGAATGAATATTACAGCAACCTAAGGGTATTGGTTATGTCGGGTATGCACATGTTAAGCATGGTAAACTAGAGGCCAGGGCTCATAAATGTGTCATGATAGGGTATCCTACGAGGGCTAAAGGGTATAAGCTATGGAGGCCTGATAATGTGAAGCCTAAGTTTATTGTGAGTGGGGATACAACCTGGGATGAAGATACTATGTATAAAGATATGATTGGGGATAAATCGGGTGTATCTTAAGAGGGTGAAAATAGTAGTCATAGAAATGCTTCATTGAGGTGGAGCATCCTGATACTAGTTATCATGAGTTTAATGAAGGTGTTGATTAATGGAGCAACATAAGAAACAACATCTGTTTCTCAAGGCTTAGCTAAAAACAAGCCTATGAGAGTTATGCTGCCTCCTGTAAGGTACAAAAGTAGTGATGACTTATCTGCTTTTGTGTTTTGATTACGGAAGAAGATAGTTGTTCCGAGCCTATTATCCTATGAAGAGGCAGTTGTGTCTAAAAATAGTAAAGAATGGAAACAGGCAATACAGGAGGAGATGGATTTCTTACACAAAAAACAAACTTGGGTTTTGGTTGAGAGGCCCATAAGTTAGTTCCACGCAAGTGGGTCTTTAAAATTAAAGAGGGGTTGTCAAGCTCAATTAAGCCAAGGTTTAAAGTCAAGTTGGTAGCTAAGGGTTTTACTCAAAAGGGAGGAGTGGACTATAATGAAATCTTTAGTCCTATGGTCAAGCACTATTCAATAAGGGTGATCTTAGCTCTCATAACTGCAATGGATATGTAGTTAGAGCAGTTAGATGTGAAAACTGCATTTTTCCATGGCTATTTGGATGATTAGATTTACATGAATCAACCTAAGGGTTTTGTATTACAAGGAAGTGAAGAAGAGGTCTGTTTATTAAAGAGATCATTTTATAGATCGAAGCAATCACCCAGACGATGGCATAAAAGGTTTGATGAGTTCATGGTCTCTAATGGTTTCAAGAGAAGTAGTTATGACTTATGTGTGTATTCAAGGGAGGGTAAAGCTGGTGGGCTTGTTTATCTACCATTGTATGTAGATGAAATGCTTTTAGCTTGTAAAGATCCTTTAGAAATAAGGGCTACAAAAGGTCTGCTCATAAGTGAATTTGACATGAAAGAGCCTGGGAAAGCCAAGAAATTCTGGGCATGGAGTAAGTGCTCATAAGTGAATTTCAAGCTCTCTGCTCAAGATTGTCCTAAAGAGACAGATAAAATAGCATATGTCTTAAGTATCCTATGCAAATGTTGTGGGTAGTTTCATGTATTTGATGTTTTGCACTCGGCCTGAATGTTGGGTTTAATCGGGTTTGTTTGCGGGTTGCGGGTCACGTATTATCAGTTTTTAGTTGGTTTGCATGGAATAAGCTATACTTCAAGAGTTCACGTGGGTTACATGCTTGGAAATTTTAAGATTAAAGCATTTTAGTAATTTAGATTTTGATTTATTTAATTAGGTGGACTTGGTATTTGGTTTGACCAAATTCTTTGGAAGTGTACGTTGAGGGAGTGCACATGGGGTAAAAGAGTGGGTCATACTTGTACCGATTCTTTAGTATTTAGTTGCTATTTTCATGTTAGTAGGTGGTTACTAGGTTATGGTTTGTAAGGCTATTTATAGCCCTATCTGTTTAATGAATACATAGAGCATTCTCTATATCTTTTCTGCTAGTTTCGTACATCTTCTTTCTTTCATATTTGAGAGTTCCAAAGTTAACATAAAGTGAGTTCAAGAGTAAACACAAAACATTCAGTAGGAGGGTTTCAAGTTTAGTTTATGTGTGTAAATCAAGGGCCTGAACCAATATTTGGTATCAGAGCCGGAGCAATTTCGAGGGAATTAGCAGCGATCGAAAGTTACTGATCTGCAGTGATCTGAGATGTTTAGATCAGCAGTGATCGGAGAGGCTTAGGTGGTCGCAGGTTAGCAATTTGAAGGTTTCAGTTCTAGCGGGTCAAAAGGGTAGCGGAGACGAGTCGTGATTCAGGCCAAATCAGCGGGCTTGTTAACCCAGTTTCGTTGATCGAAGAACGAAGAAGGAGTTAGTGACCAGAAGGAATTTACAAGAATGGTTCAACCGGAAAACCAAGTGTTAACTAATGTTAAGGAGAGCAGCAACACCATCTCTCTTCAATGTCCGATGTTGTCTTCCACAAATTACACGGTATGGGCCATGAGGATGAAGGTTATTTTCAATGTTCATGGGGTGTGGGAAACAATCGAACCAGGAACCAACGTAGATGCTAGGAAGAATCATATTGCAAGTGCTCTTTTGTTCCAATCTATACCCGAGGAGCAAGCTTTGCAAATTGGAAATCTCACAACTGCCAAGGAGATGTGGGATGCTCTCAAAACCCGTCATTTAGGTGCAGAACGGATCCAGGAAGCTAGGCTTCAAACTCTAATGTCTGAGTTTGAAAGTCTCAAAATGAAGGACCAAGGTGTTATAGATGACTTTGCTAACAAGTTGTCGGAATATGCTTCGAAAGTCGCCTCACTTGGTTCGGAAATAGAAGAAACAAAGTTGGTAAAGAAATTTCTTAACGGGCTACCAAAACGTTTCATTCATATGGTGGCTTCTATTGAACAAGTTGTCGACTTGAAAACGATTGGTTATGACGATGTTGTGGGTCGGTTGAAAGCTTATGAAGAAAGGATCAAAGTTGAGGAGACCCAAGATGATCATCAAAACCAACTCTTGCTTGCAGGTTTGGATGAGAAGGCAAAAGAGAAGGAGAAGAAGTGTGAGTCTTGTAGTTGTAGAAACTCGAGTCGGGATGACTATGGACGTGGCCGAGGTGGAGGTCGGGGGTCCGGGAGAGGTCGAGGAGACGGTCGAGTACAACGGGACAGGAGCCACATAAAGTGTTACAAGTGCAACGAGTTTGGGCATTACATATCGGAGTGTCCAAAGTGGGAGAAAAAAGATGAACTAAACTTGAACCAATTTGAGGATGATGGACCGGCGCTATTGTGAAGATAGCGGTGTGAACAAACACCGATTAAGGGGGTGAATGTTGGGTTTAATCGGGTTTGTTTGCGGGTTGCGGGTCACGTATTATCAGTTTTTAGTTGGTTTGCATGGAATAAGATATACTTCAAGAGTTCACGTGGGTTACATGCTTGGAAATTTGAAGATTAAAGCATTTTAGTAATTTACATTTTGATTTATTAATCAGGTGGACTTGGTATTTGGTTTGACCAAATTCTTTGGAAGTGTACGTTGAGGGAGTGCACATGGGGTAAAAGAGTGGATCATACTTGTACCGATTCTTTAGTATTTAGTTGCTATTTTCATGTTAGTAGGTGGTTACTAGGTTATGGTTTGTAAGGCTATTTATAGCCCTATCTGTTTAATGAATAGTTTCGTACATCTTCTTTCTTTCATATTTGAGAGTTCTAAAGTTAACATAAATTGAGTTCAAGAGTAAACACAAACATTCAGTAGGAGGGTTTCAAGTTTAGTTTGTGTGTGTAAATCAAGGGCCTGAACCAACACTGATCTAGGCTATGGTGTAAGTGTAGTCAGTAGATATCAGTCCTAAAGTATCCTTCTCCGGCCGACCCCTCAACCATGTTCTCTGGCCGCCACCTCCACCGCCATCCCCGACCTCCACCTTCAAAGTACAGCTTCCTTCCCCCCACCCCACTCCACCAAACCCTAATCTTCTCTCTCTCTCTCTCTCTCTCTCTCACTCTCTTCTTGAACCCAACTACTAAACATTGTTGGTCGGAACCCCACCATTGTCCTCCGCCTCCGGTACCCACAACTCAACCACCATACACCGCCTTTGGTGGCCAAAATCCCATCACCGCACGCCGCTGCCGATTTCTAGAACACCGCTATTGCACCCTAGTCCACCGTACTCCAATTTGCTTTCTCTTTCTCTTATCGTTCTCTCTCTCTTTACCATCCTCTTACCACCAAAAATGTCGTCTCAAGAGCAGCTTGGTCAGCGATTAGGTTTGGGGTTCAAGGGGTGGCTGTGTAATTGAGAGAGCAAGAGAGAGAGTGTGTGTGTATCGTCGATGGTTGTTGCTGGTGGCCAGATTAGTGGTGGTCAGTGGGTTATAGGTGGTGACGGTGCGTGATGGTGGTGGATTTGGTCATTGGAGGTGAAGGTGGTGGAGAGAGAAAGAGAGAGGACGAATATATGGGTTGGGTGGGGATGGGGATGGGTTTTTTATCAAATTCAAGGGCAAAAATATCTTTTTACATCATTAACATAACAAACATTAACGGTGTTAATAGTTCGGGTGAAATTGAAACAAACCGTAAAACTACCGGACGGTTAGTATAATAAAACTAACTATCGGACTGAAATTGTAATTTTTGTCAAATGACATGGAATAAAATAGTAATTTACTAATAATTTCATTACTTAATTAAAATAATTATCATTTAATATGAGAGAGACAAGAAACACAAATATAAATATATTTGTTTTAACATATTTTAGTAAAAAAGAAAGTTAAATCAAATATTGTAATAATTTTTGTTATATTATGAGAGAGAGGCGGAAAATTATTTTTTTGATATGTTAGATTGAGTACACGTGTTATTGACATGCTAAAATATGCTAAAATAATTACACGTGTTTCAGAAACCTTTCTGTCACACCCTCAAATTCCGGGTCTGGAATCTATCACGGAGGGGTGAGCAAACAGGATCGAACACAGTAGTTACACATGAGATGCAGTTATCTATATGATAAGTTTTAGATAACCAATCCATTATTATTTAGAGCATTAGATTTTATACGCAGCGGAAATAAATATATATATTGTTTCCTTAACAATATGTCTATCATGTCTTATCAATAATAAATATATATCTTGAGCTCTTATATGATCCTACGTGCACGTCCATAAGCTTCCAAGTAGATACCTGAGAATACATGTAAAATCAAGTGTCAACACAGGGTTGGTGAGTTCATAGGTAAGTAAAACACATTGATAAAACATCATTTATCATCAAGCAGGATTTACTGTAGAAGTATGAGTTTAATTTACTCACCGGTATATGAATAGCCTGTCGGAATCCTTTTTAATAAGGTGAACCCGCTATCCCACATACCCACTATGTACAAGCCCAACAAATCCTTCTCATAGGATTTGCCCATGTATCATAGTTTAATATCATTTTCATGTGTATATTATGTTATTTATAATAATTCAAATCAGAGGGCGCGAATCCTCTCTTTACATTTATCCTCATATGGGTTGTAAGTGGAACTATAATGGCAAAACTTATATAGCGCACAATCTGCCTTCTCACACCAGAATAGTCATCCCGAATGACAGCGAGATCTTGTGCATTGATAAGGACCACATGTCCAAACCTTTGTGGGGGTCAGTCACTCCCCGATAGTACTATCCAAAAGATCCCTGCCTTGTTTATAGTCCAGTTTACAGAGAAGGATTTTCATATATAACCATATGTAATCATAAATGTGATCCAATTATTATTTAACATAATACACAAAAATAATTTGTAAATTTAATTACACATGTATTCCAGCCCAAAATATTTAAATGATTAAAAAGGGGAATAGTTATGAACTCACCTCAGTCCTTGTGTGGTGTTGACAACTAGTAAATTCCTGCTAAGGAATTATAATTCACATAAGCAAACAAATACAAATCCATAACCTAAATAAGTTAGATCTTGAACCTGGCGTTCAATCGATCTAAGGTTTGGTTCTCGGGGATTTGTTATAAACATATAATTAAATCATTTAGTTATTTTGTTAATTCTTTAATAACTAAAGATTTATATTTCATTTGATTAATTTAATAATGATTTTAACATATCATTATATCCTAAATAATTTTAGGCATTATTTAAACATATAAGTTTGTATTTAATTTAATAAGATTTTATAATTTAAATTTATAAAATCTAATTTGTATTTATCAAATAAGTAACGTTTACAAGTTTTTATTTATTATTAATCTACACTTGTAATTAGTATATTTTTTTTATAATTTTTATAATAATGCTTGTAAATAACTTATGAATTATAACATCTTTATAATTTCCACTATTTACATGTTTTATCCATAACATAATGTCCAATAATAAATTAATAATTTAAATTATTATTTAGAGTCCATTTTTATAAAAATGGTTATTTATAATATTTATAATATTTTATAAATATTATTAAGGTTTTTAATAAATAAATTTTATAGAAATTACCTAGATGCTTTTAAAATAAAGGAAAGTTTTTAAAACTTATTTTTATAATTTTTGGGAATTTTGTATATTTTTAAAAGCTGCAAAAAGGCTTCTAAAAAATAAGTGAGGTTGCCGGGGTCAAACCCGGGACCTCCTGCTTGGTATGTGCTCGGGGAACCACTGAACCAAAGGCTTCAGCCGCGATGGTTCTTGGTTCCCAAATCTTTTAAACAGCTTCAATCCAACACACCCAAATCAACCGAACCCTAATCGATTTTGGATCAAATTGAAGCACCAAACGCGATTGTTAATGAAATCATTCATGGGGCTTTTGTTCTCCATGTAATAACGAGTTTATTGGTATGTTTAATTACCTCAATCGATTCACGATGATGCTCAGATTACACGATGAACAAGCCGCGATAGGGGAAGTTGGTTCGAGGTGCTAGAGAGGATGATAATCTAATTAAACTTATATGAATATTCTGAGAATGATCACGACCAAAGCCCGTTATCAATTTTAATTTATATGGGTTGGAGATCGGATTTTGACAAGGTTGCATGTCCGAATTAATGTGGTGATCGTATGTGGTGTTTTGTTGTTTTTTCAGATGAATTTGAGTATATAGATAGATTAGGAATTGATTATATAGTCGATCTCGTTTGTTTAATTTGAATAAAATAGAGCGGTAGTGCGATTTGTAGTGGTTGGTCGGCCGAAAAATTAGGTTCAGTGGGTTAGGTTCCAATTACACTCGAATTTTTCAATTGAAGTGGGCACAGGTTCGAATTACCCACTAGAATGTGTCGGGATGGTTTGATTGAGTCAAAACCGGCTAAATATGGCGTTTGGGAGTCGCCGGAGGCCTCGCCGGATTGTTGGCCGGAGGAAATCGACGGGGAGGGAGGGGGTGGGGGTTTGGGTTTTAGAAATTACACAATGGTCCCTCAACTTCCAAACTTCTATCATTTTATGTGAAAACCTTTAAATAAGTTTCAAGATTATCACAATTACCCCCTGGATTTTTTTTTAAATCCATTTATTTTTAAAATTTGTTTATCTTCTTTATAATCTTTACAAATTACTAATAACAATATTATCTATTATTATTATTTTTATTATCATTATTATTATTATTATTAATGTTATTATTAATAATAGTAATATAATATCATATTATTATAATATAAATATATATATATAATATATATATATATATATATATATTTACGAAATTTTTTCGGGTTGTCACATCATCCCCTGTTAGAAGAATTTCGTCCCGAAAATTAAGATGTACTAGTAACATCCTCGAACAGATTAATATACTTGCGCATCATTTCGTCCTCTCGTTCCTAGGTGAATTCAGGACCATACCGGGAGTTCCACCGAACTCTAACAACCGGAATCTTGCTATGCTTAAGTTGTTTAACTTCTTTATCCATGATTTCAACTGGTTCCTCAATAAACCTGAGTTTCTTATCTACTTGCAGTTCCTCTAAAGGCACAACCAGTGATTCATTGGATAAACACTTCCTTAGATTTGATACGTGAAAAACATTGTGCACACCACCAAGTTCAGCAGGTAGATTTAATTCATAGGCTACTGGGCCGATCCTTCTGACAATTTCAAAAGGTCCCACGTAGCGAGGGTTCATTTTCCCTCGTTTCCCAAAGCGTATAATCCCTTCCAGGGAGATACCTTTAGCGAAACTTTATCTCCTTCCTGAAATTCAGGTGGCTTACGATGTTTATCAGCGTAGCTTTTCTGGCGATCCCTGGCAGCAGCCATGCTTTTACTTATCTGGACAATTTTCTCATGAGTTTCAAAGATCAATTCTTACTTTCTAGCCATTTCCTAATTCTGATTATTTCTAACTTGTCTTGGGGTCCTAATCAACCTAGGGCACACTTATGATAATGGTCGGAACTCCAACCTTCTTAATGTCCCCGTTTAACACATGTTAGCTTAATCGTATCAACCAACATAGCTAGGCTCACAACATTGGCATTAAAGAAAATCATCTAAACTATCAGAGAGGCTTATTCTACTACTCACTAGATTTTTTTCCCAGTGTCCTTCGTAATTCTATTTGGTCTAATGTCATAAGGTATGACATCAGTTTTATCAATTCATGGAGTTTGTCAATATAAGAGCACGACTTAACCCACCATTGCATGATTTTAGAATTACAATTCTAACTTTTGTATTTTATTCCTTAAGTAATAGTAACCCTATTTAAGCATCAGCGGTATACTAAAAATGTGCTTAAACCGGTTACACGACATCCTAATTTTCCTTAGCATTATCCCAAAGAATATGTATAATGAGTTTCATCACTCTTCTATATTTCCTGTAGTCCACTTTCATTCTAAGCATTCTATCAGTTCCTCAGTTACTGAAATGTTAAGTGGAGGAATGTCTCTTAAAAGATAAAAATTAATATCATGATTGGAAATTCTATGAAGGCTCTAAGTAGGACAGGACTTAAGTAATAGCAAGTAATCTACAAGCACATTAGTACAATATGTCTAATGATAGCTGCCTATCCTTCATACTTTCAGGATTTCAGGTATAACCATGTCAGGGCAAGTACTAGGAAACAAGTCTCTCTTTAATTAGGACAAGTGTAGTTTAGATTACCAAATGGAACACGTCAAGGTAATTTGATTCATATGCCTTAAAGACTTGTATATTGACCACAGTTTTTCACATGCTACAATAGCAGCAATCTTACGACCAGAGTTTCTAGACCGTGAACGGATTTGACGAGAAGCCATTCTGAAAGATCATTAAGAATTTCATGGAAGTCATGAAAACGACAATCGAGAATTTGGCATAATAGAAATGAGATGTTCCAGGTGTAATCGTTTGATTCGTAAATCAAAGCGAGTACGTTGACTAATCAAAGTATTGGGTCAATCACAAACTTTGTTGAAGACATGCGTACCTATAAGCAGATACTCATCCCGAGAGTTCCCAGGTAAGGTAAACAGGTCCATCGGTTGATTTGGATTTATGCTAATACCTTGCCTAGACAGAACACCTCGAGATACAGGCATCACGTTTTTCCAGCATTACATGTTTCAAGTTGTAAGACACAGACTTTGATGAATTTGAAAATCATGAATAACTGTTCAAAGCTCATTTTGAAAACCATTTGATTTAGGCACGATGATAAGTGTAGATCCCACATGTCGTTGAGAATAAGTTTAGGAATTATCGGAAAGAGTCAAAGAGTCAAAGTTATGTTTAGGAAAACTACTATCTAAGTTTAAGCATTAATTTCTTAATCTTAGTCATTCTCTAACTAAGGCAACTTACTTTGTGCAACTATTGTGTGTGGCTATAGGCTAGAGCAATTCCTAACTCACTATAACCAATGGCTCTGATACCAATCTGTCACACCCTTAAATTCCGGGTCTAGAATCTATCACGGATGTCACACCCTCAAATTCCGGGTCTGGAATTTATCACGGAGGGGTGAACAAACAGGATCGAACACAGTAGTCACACATGAGATGCAGTTATCTATATGATAGTTTTTAGATAATCATTACAATAATGTTCAGAGATAAACATTTCATTAATAATCAGAGCCGCGGAAATAAAAGATAGATTGTTTTCTTGACAACATGTCTTAATCATATTTTAGATAGTAATCAATAGGTATCTTGAGCTCTTATATGATCCTACGTGCATGTCCATAAGCTCCTAATAGATACCTGAGAATACATGTAAATCAAGTGTCAACACAGGGTGGTGAGTTCATAGGTAAGTAAAAACATACTGATAAATCATCAATTATCATCAATTAGGATTTACTGTAAAAGTGTGAGTTTAATTTACTCACCGGTATATGAATAGCCTGTCGGAACCCTTTTATATTAAGGTGAACTCGCTATCCCACATACCCACTATGTACAAGCCCAACAAATCCTACACATAGGATTTGTCCATGTACCATAGTTTAATATCCTTTTCATGTGTATATTATATTTTCATAATAATTTCGAATCAGAGGGAGCAAATCCTCCTTTACATTATCCTCATATGGGTTGTAAGTGGAATATATTGCAAACTAATATAGTGCACATCTGCCTTCTCACTACAGAAACAGTCATCCCAAATGACAACAAGATCTTTGTGCATCTGATATGGATCACATTTCCATACCTTTGTGGGGGTAAGTCACTCCCCGATAGTACTATCCAAAGATCCCTGCTTAATTATAGTCCAGTATACAGAGAAGGATTTTCATAATAACCATATGTAATCATAAATGTGATCAATTATTATTTAACATAATACACAAAATAATTTGTAATTTCAGTTACAACATGTATTCCAGCCCCAAAATATTAAATGATTAAAAAAAAAAGGAATAGTTATGAACTCACCTCAGTTTCCTGTGGTGGTGTGACAACCTAGTAATTCCTGTTAAGGAATTATAATTTCACGTAAGCAAACAGATACAAATCCAAAACCTAAATAAGTTAGATCTTGAACCTGGTGTTCAATTGATCTAGGATTTGGTTTTCGGGGATTTGTTATAAACTATAATTAAATCATTTAATTATTTTTGTTATAATTAATGATTTATATAACATTTAATTAGCTTAATAATGATTTTAACATATCATTATATTCTAATTAAATTATAGATGTTATATAAACATATAAGTATATTTAATTTTTGTAAGATTTTATAAATATTTAAATTTATAAAGTTTACTTTGTATTTATATTATCAAAATAAGTCCATAAAATATTATAACATCCATTAATAATTTGATGATTTATTTATTATTTGGAAATCCATTTTTATATGGATAATAATTTATAACACATGTAAATTTATTTACATGAATAATTTAGGCTTTTAAATAATTATCTTTCTATAATTATTATGATTTATCATTAAATAAAAATGATATGGTGTCCAATTAATGGATTAATACTTTAAATAATAATTTAAAGTCTATTTTTATAAAAATGGGTATTTTATAATATTTTAAATATTATTTTATAAATTTATTTAAGGTGTTTTAATTAAATAATTTTTCAGAAAATCATTTAAGGGTATTTAAAAAAAGAAGTTCTCAAATTATTTTTATGATTTTTGGTAATTTTATGTATTTTAAAAGGCTTAAAAGGTATTTAAAAAAATATGGGAGGTGCACGGGTTCGAACCCGTGACCACCCCCCCATAACCCCGCGCACAAACCAGTGAGCCAAGGCTCTAATCGCAACAAAACCCGGTTTCCAATTCTTTTAACAACTAATTCCATGTTTTCCCCAAATTCAAGAACCCTAATTCTGTAATTGATCAAATTGAAGCTCGATTCGGTTATGATAATCATAGATTCATGGGGCTTTTGTTCCCCATGATAAATAGATCAGAGTGGTGCATTCAATTTACCTGTTTCGATGTTTAATTGGTAAGAATGGTTGTAGAACAGCTTCG
Organism: Flaveria linearis; assembly: GCA_024085815.1. NCBI lineage: Eukaryota > Viridiplantae > Streptophyta > Magnoliopsida > Asterales > Asteraceae > Flaveria > Flaveria linearis. The sequence goes on from JABSNV010000629.1 coordinate 40,929, forward strand.
AGTGTGCCTTGAATTAGTTCGATGTGAATTTGTTGTTGTTATTCAAATTAAACCTGGGGGTAGCTTCGGATGGTGGTTGGGAACAATAACCCTCCGCCAATTTGGGTTTATAATGGGTCTATGTGGGATTTCGAGTAGTTGCAGGTCCGCGACAATCGGGGTAATCGATCGGGGATTTTGTGTGTTTTCTGATGCTATTGAATGTATCATTAGTTTAGGAAAGATTATATAGCCATTATTGTTCGATTAATTTAATTATAGTTGAGATTTGGTGGTCGTTTAGGTGGGTGGTCGGCCGACTTTCGGTCGAGAGTGGGTTAGGTATAAATCGAACTCTATTATTCAAATCAAAGTGGGTAGGTGTTCGAATCACCCACGAAAATGTGCGGTATCGATTGATTGGATTAAAGTCGTGTCATTTTGGTGTTTTGGTCTCGCCGGAGACTTCGCCGGAGGAAGAAGCCGACGGGGAACAGTGGGTCGGGGGTTGGGTTTTAGAATTTACACAAATGGTCCCTGGGGTTTTAGAACCTTATTATTTCATGTTTTAAGTTTTTAAAACATGTTTTAAAAATTTCAAAATTAGTCCCTGGACTATTTAATCACTTAAATTAATTTTGTAAATATTAATATTTTCATTATTATTATTATTTTCATTATTAACTTTATTATTTCTAATAATATTAATATTATTATTATTATTGTTATTATTTCTATTATTTTTAACAATATTATTATTATTATTGTTATTATTTCTATTATTTTTAACAATATTATTATTGTTATTGTTATTATTATTATTGTTATTTATATTCTTATTAATAATATTATTATTAAATACTAATAAAAATATAAAAACAAATCACACAAATACTAGATTTTCATATATATAAATCATGAAATTTTCCGAGTTGTCACATCATCCCCTGTTAAAGGAATTTTCGTCCCGAAAATTAAGAAGTACTGGCACATTCTTGAACAGGTTAGGATACTTGCGCATCATTTCGTCCTCTCGTTCCCAAGTGAACTCAGGACCACGCCGGGAGTTCCACCGAACTCTGACAATCGGAATCTTGCTATGCTTAAGTTGTTTGACTTCTTTATCCATGATTTCAACTGGTTCCTCGATAAACCTGAGTTTCTATCATACCAGTCTCTCCTCTAAAGGCACAACAAGTGATTCATCGGATAAACACTTCCTTAGATTTGATACGTGAAAAACATTATGCACCACCAAGTTCAGCAGGTAGATTTATTCATAGGCTACTGGGCCGATCCTTCTGACAATTTCAAAAGGTCCCACGTAGCGAGGGTTCAATTTCCCTCGTTTCCCAAAGCGTATAACTCCCTTCCAGGGAGATACCTTTAGCAAAACTTTATCCCCTTCCTGAAATTCCAGTGGTTTGCGGCGTTTATCAGCATAGCTTTTCTGGCGAGCAGCAGCCATGCGTTCTCTTATCTGGACAATTTTCTCATGAGTTTCAAAGATCAACTCTGGACCAGTAAGTTGACTATCTCCAACTTCTGCCCAACAAAGCGGTGATCTACATTTACGTCCATATAAGGCCTCGAATGGTGCCGCCTTGATGCTCGAATGGTAGCTATTGTTATATGAGAACTCTACCAAAGGTAAATGACCTTCCCAGTTCTTTCCAAAGTCAATAACACAAGCCTGAGCATATCGTCAAGAGTCTGTATGGTTCTTTCACTTTGACCATCAGTTTGAGGGTGATAGGCTGTGCTCATATCTAGGCGAGTGCCTAGAGCTTTCTGAAGTTTTCCCCAGAAGATTGATGTAAACCGTGCATCACGATCAGAGATAATAGACACTGGCACTCCGTGTCTAGAGATAATTTCTTTGATGTACACCCTTGCGAGTTTCTCCATCTTGTCTTTCTCACGGATGGGTATGAAATGAGCGGATTTGGTGAGACGGTCAACGATAACCCAAATGGTGTCATTGCCCGTTTGAGATTTGGGTAAACCCGTGACAAAATCCATGGTTATCATTTCCCACTTCACACGGGATTTCTGGTTGGGTCAACATTCCTGAAGGCTTTTGGTATTCGACCTTGACCTTAGAACAAGTCAAGCACTTTGAGACATAGGTTGCAATGTCTGCCTTCATTCTTGGCCACCAGTAAACAAGCTTCAAGTCGTAATACATCTTATCTGCACCTGGGTGGATAGAGTATTTAGACTTGTGGGCTTCATCCATGATCAAGCTCCTCAGATTCCCGTATAGGGGTACCCAAATCCTTCCTGCTATAAAGCATATCCCATCCGAATGAACTTCAAACTGTTGGTCTAGCCCTCGAAGGTTTTCATCTTTAATGTTCTCTTCTTTCAGGCTTCAGTTTGAGCATTCAAGATTTGTGCGGCAGGGCTTTGAATGGTAAGTTGTAGAGCTCGCACTCTACGAGGTTTCACATGTTCCTTCCTACTCAAAGCATCAGCCACAATATTTGCTTTACCAGGATGGTACTTGATAGCACAATCATAATCGTTTAATAGTTCAAGCCACCTCCTCTCCTCATGTTCAGCTCCTTTTGATTATACAGGTGTTGAAGACTCTTGTGATCGGTATAGATAGTGCACTTAGTACGTACGTACAAGTAATGTCTCCATAATTTAAGAGCAAACACAACAGCTCCCAGTTCTAGATCATGAGTTGCATAGTTCTTCTCATGAGACTTTAACTGTCTTGAGGCATAGGCTATGACTTTGTCTCGCTGCATCAAAACACATCCCAGACCTTGAACAGAAGCATCACAGTAGACTACAAAGTCTTCAATACCGTCGGGTAGGGACAATATAGGTGCACTGCACAACTTCTGTTTCAGTGTTTGAAAAGCAGCCTCTTGCTTGAACCCCCAATGATATGCTACCCCTTTTGGGTAAGCATAGTCAATGGTTGAGCTATCTTGGAGAATCCCTCAATAAATCTCTTTTGGGTAAGCATAGTCAATGGTTGAGCTATCTTGGAGAATCCCTCAAAAATCTCTGTAATAGCCGGCTAGTCCCGAAATTGTCTAATTTCGTTGGATTAGAAGGTGTAGGCCAACTTTTGATGGATTCAATTTTAGCTGGGTCTACATGAATTCCATTAGCATCAATTACATGACCAAGGAATTGAACTTCCTTTAAGCCAAAAATCACATTTCGAGAAATTAGCATAGAGCTCCTCTCTCTTTAGTAGTTCAAGAACCAATCTCAGATGTTCTTCATGCTCACTCTCATTTTTGGAATAGATCAAGATGTCATCAATAAAGACAATGACAACTTGTCTAATAAGGCTTGCATACACGATTCATGAGATCCATAATACGGCAGGTGCATTTGGTAGCCCAACGGCATGACTGTGAACTCAAAGTGACGTATCGAGTTCTGAAAGCCGTCTTCATATATCTTCATCTCTGCCCTCAGCTGATGATACCGCTTCTAAGATCTATCCTGGAGTAAATGCTTGAACCTTGCAGTTGGTCAAATAAGTCGTCAATACGTGGCAAGGATAAACGGTTCTTGATCGTCACTTTGTTCAGTTCCCGATAGTCAATGCACATTCTGAAGGTTCCGTCTTTCTTCTTCCAAATAACACTGGTGCTCCCCATGGTGACGAGCTAGGTCGAATGAAATCCTTTATCAAGGAGTTCCATAAGTTGGTCAGATAGTTCTTTTAGTTCAGAAGGTGCGAGACGGTATGGTGCCCGAGCTATAGGTGTAGCTCCAGGTACTAACTCAATTGAAAACTCGACCTCTCTTCTAGGGGGCAACCAGGCAGTTCATCAGGAAACACTTCGGAAATTCCTGACGACGGGTACATCTTCAATCTTCCTTTCCTTCTTCTTTGTCAGTGACTAAGGCTAGGATAGCAGTATGTCCTTTTCGAAGACACTTTTGAGCCTTCAAGTAAGAAATAACTCCCATCACGACACCAGTCTTATCTCCCTCCACACACAGGACTTCATCATTTGGTAGGGGATACGAATCATTTGTGTCTTTACAGATAATTTCTGCAGAGTTTTGGATAGCCTCCATACCAACTACCACATCGAAGCTTCCAAAGTAATGGGCATGAGGTCTATTGGTAGGATATGACCTGATAAGTCTAATGTACAATTTTTCAGGATTTGTGATGCGGTCAAGGATTTACCATTTGCTACTTCTACAATATATGGCTCATCTAGGGGTACAGGTTCTACATTCAAGTGCTATAGAAAGTATTGGATACGAAGCTTCTATCAGCTCCCGTGTCAAATAATACTATGGCATAAACATTATTCACCAAAATTTTCCCATAATAACGTTAGGGTCTTTTAGAGCCTCACCTTTGCCAATAACGAAAGCTCTGCCCTTGGCTGTATCTTTCTTTTCCCCAGTGCAGTCTTTAGCAATATGGCCCTTTTCTCCACATTTGAAACAAATAACTTCCTTCTTTCCACCATTCTGCTGATTACCATCCTTCTTTCCTTGGTCTTGAGTCTTGGTCCTACATTCAGGAGCAGTGTGCCCCTCCTGTTGCATTTGTAGCAGATGATTGCGGTACACTGCCATGATGACGCTTGCCACACCTCTGACATCTAGGCGGAATGCCCTGATTGTCTTGGTGCTTTTTCTGATCTTGCTTCTTGCTTGTACCTTGACTCTCACCATCTTTAGCATCTTCAAACTTCTCTTCCCCGAGCTTTCAGCAGCAACACCCTTACCCTTGTTTCTTGGTGGTAACTTCCCCTGAGCCACAGCTTCATTAGTCAGCTTGTGAGCTAACCTAATGGCCTGTTGGATTGAAGTTGGGTTGGAGGAAGTGACCATAGATTGAATGACCGGAGACAGTCCACGGATGTAGCCTTCAATTCTTCTGTGAGCAGGCTCCATCATATGAGGACACAAAGTTGCGTACTCATGATTTTCGGTGGTATACTTTTCAATTTCAGATCCCACCATTTGTGGTTCCAGCATTCGGTTTCAAACCTTTGTACTTCTTCTCTCGGGCAGAATTCTTCCATCATCAGCTGTTTGAATTCCTCCCAATCCATAGCATTGGCTAGGGAGAGAGTAAGTCTTGAAACTTCTGTCTTCCAGAACGAGAGTGCAGCTCCACTCAAGGCTCCGGATGCATACTTGGTCCTACTCTCATCGGGACATTCAGATATAGCGAAGATGGATTCACATTTCTCGAACCACCTTATGAGCCCAATGGCCCCTTCTGCCCCAGTGAAGATATCTGGTTTGCAGTCTAGGAACTTTTATACGAATAGTGATGACCATTCTGAGCAGCCTGAGTGGCTAGGGCTGCAGCAACACCTTGATTGACCAAGGCTTGTATTTCTTCAGGAGTCACCCTACTGGGTCAGTTCTTCTGGCGCTCCTCTACCTCTGCCTCTGCCCGCTGGTGCGTCCATCTATCATGAAATTGTTTGATGAGGATTCACACTTTGACATATTCAATAGATGCATTTTATATCAAATATTCAAAGTATGGACATTACTGTAGGACAGATGGGAATTTAAGAAAACTGGATTTTTTCGATTAAATTCGGCAAGGCACGAGTACTAAGGAAACAAGTCTCGCTTTAGGTTAGGACAAGCGTAGCTTAGATTATCGAATGGAACATATCAAAGTAATTTGACCTATTTGCCTTAAAGTCTTGTGTATGATCGCAGTAACTTCACGTGCTACAATAGCAGAAATCTTACAGCCAGAATTTCTAGGCCGTGAACGGATTTGACAAGAAGCCATTCTGAAAGATCATTAAGATTTTTCATGGATATTGGGTAGTATGAGCTATTCAACATGAAAATGACAGTCGAGAATTTGGCATAATAGCAATGAGATGTTTCAGGTGTAATCGTTTGATTCGTAAATCAAAGCGAGTACGTTGACTAATCAAAGTATTGAGTCAATCACAACTTTGTTGAAGACATGCGTACCTATAAGCAGATACTCATCCCAAGGGTTCCCAGGTAAGGTAAACAGGTCCATCGGTTGATTTGGATATATGCGAATACCTTGCCTAGACAGAACACCCCGAGATACAGGCATCCGCTCTTCCAGCATTACATGTTTCAAGTTGTAAGACACAGACTTTGACGAGAATAAAAAAAAATGATTTAGGCACGATGATAAGTGTAGATCCCACGTGTGTTGAGAATAAGTTTAGGAATGATTGAAAAGAGTCAAAGAGTCAAGTTATGTTTAGGAACACAACTATCTAAGTTTAAGCATATAACTTCTTAATCCTATTCTATCTCTAACTAAGGCAATTTACTTTGTGCAACTATTGTGTGTGGCTATAGGCTAGATGCAATCCCTAACTCAGTATAACCAGTGGCTCTGATACAATCTGTCACACCCCAAATCCGGGTCTGGAATTTATCACGGAGGGGTGAACAAACAGGATCGAACACAGTAGTCACACAGAGATGCAGTTATCTATATGATAGTTTTTAGATAATCATTACAATAATGTTCAGAGATAAACATTTCATTAATAATCAGAGCCGCGGAAATAAAAGATAGATTGTTTTCTTGACAACATGTCTTAATCATATTTTAGATAGTAATCAATAGGTATCTTGAGCTCTTATATGATCCTACGTGCATGTCCATAAGCTCCTAATAGATACCTGAGAATACATGTAAATCAAGTGTCAACACAGGGTTGGTGAGTCATAGGTAAGTAAAACATACTGATAAATCATCAATTATCATCAATTAGGATTTACTGTAAAAGTGTGAGTTTAATTTACTCACCGGTATATGAATAGCCTGTCAGAACCCTTTTATATTAAGGTGAACTCGCTATCCCACATACCCACTATGTACAAGCCCAACAAATCCTACACATAGGATTTGTCCATGTACCATAGTTTAATATCCTTTTCATGTGTATATTATATTTTCATAATAATTTCGAATCAGAGGGAGCAAATCCTCCTTTACATTTATCCTCATATGGGTTGTAAGTGGAACTATATTGCAAACTATATATAGTGCACATCTGCCTTCTCACTACAGAAACAGTCATCCCAAATGACAACAAGATCTTTGTGCATCTGAATGGATCACATGTCCATACCTTGTGGGGGTAAGTCACTCCCCGATAGTACTATCCAAAAGATCCCTGCTTAATTATAGTCCAGTATACAGAGAAGGATTTTCATAATAACCATGTAATCATAATGTGATCAAATTATTATTTACATAATACACAAATAATTTGTAATTTCAGTTACAACATGTATTCCAGCCCCAAATATTTAAATGATTAAAAAAAAGGAATAGTTATGAACTCACCTCAGTTCCTGTGTGGTGTTGACAACCTAGTAAATTCCTGTTAAGGAATTATAATTTCACGTAAGCAAACAGATACAAATCCAAAACCTAAATAAGTTAGATCTTGAACCTGGTGTTCAATTGATCTAGGATTTGGTTTTCGGGGATTTGTTATAAACATATAATTAAATCATTTAATTATTTTTGTTAATAATTAATGATTTATATAACATTTAATTAGCTTAATAATGATTTTAACATATCATTATATTCTAATTAAATTATAGATGTTATATAAACATATAAGTCTATATTTAATTTTTTGTAAGATTTATAAATATTTAAATTTATAAAGTTTACTTTGTATTTATATTATCAAAATAAGTCCATAAAATATTATAACATCCATTAATAATTTGATGATTTAATTTATTATTTGGAAATCCATTTTTATATGGATAATAATTTATAACACATGTAATATTTATTTACATGAATAATTTAGGCTTTTAAATAATTATCTTTCTATAATTATTATGATTTATCATTAAATAAAAATGATATGGTGTCCAATTAATGAATTAATACTTTAAATAATAATTTAAAGTCTATTTTTATAAAAATGGGTATTTTATAATATTTTAAATATTATTTTATAAATTTTATTTAAGGTGTTTTTAATTAAATAATTTTTCAGAAAATCATTTAAGGGTATTTAAAATAAAAGAAGTTCTCAAAATTATTTATATGATTTTTGGTAATTTTATGTTTTAAAAGGCTTAAAGGTATTTAAAAAAAATATTGGGAGGTGCACGGGTTCGAACCCGTGACCACCCCCCCATAACCCCGCGCACAAACCAGTGAGCCAAGGCTCTAATCGCAACAAAACCCGGTTTCCAATTCTTTTAACAACTAATTCCATGTTTTCCCCCAAATCAAGAACCCTAATTCTGTAATTGATCAAATTGAAGCTCGATTCGGTTATGATAATGCATAGATTCATGGGGCTTTTGTTCCCCATGATAAATAGATCAGAGTGGTGCATTCAATTTACCTGTTTCGATGTTTAATTGGTAAGAATGGTTGTAGAACAGCTTCGAGTGTGCCTTGAATTAGTTCGATGTGAATTTGTTGTTGTTATTCAAATTAACCTGGGGGTAGCTTCGGATGGTGGTTGGGAACAATAACCCTCCGCCAATTGGGGTTTATAATGGGTCTATGTGGGATTTCGAGTAGTTGCAGGTCCGCGACAATCGGGGTAATCGATCGGGGATTTTGTGTGTTTTCTGATACTATTGAATGTATCATTAGTTAGGAAAGATTATATAGCCATTATTGTTCGATTAATTTAATTATAGTTGAGATTTGGTGGTCGTTTAGGTGGGTGGTCGGCCGACTTTCGGTCGAGAGTGGGTTAGGTATAAATCGACTCTATTATTCAAATCAAGTGGGTTAGGTTTTTTATTTCTCGTCAAAGTCTGTGTCTTACAACTGTTGAGAATAAGTTTAGGAATGATTGAAAAGAGTCAAAGAGTCAAGTTATGTTTAGGAACACAACTATCTAAGTTTAAGCATATAACTTCTTAATCCTATTCTATCTCTAACTAAGGCAATTTACTTTGTGCAACTATTGTGTGTGGCTATAGGCTAGATGCAATCCCTAACTCAGTATAACCAGTGGCTCTGATACCAATCTGTCACACCCTCAAATTCCGGGTCTGGAATTTATCACGGAGGGGTGAACAAACAGGATCGAACACAGTAGTCACACATGAGATGCAGTTATCTATATGATAGTTTTTAGATAATCATTACAATAATGTTCAGAGATAAACATTTCATTAATAATCAGAGCCGCGGAAATAAAAGATAGATTGTTTTCTTGACAACATGTCTTAATCATATTTAGATAGTAATCAAAGGTATCTTGAGCTCTTATATGATCCTACGTGCATGTCCATAAGCTCCTAATAGATACCTGAGAATACATGTAAATCAAGTGTCAACACAGGGTTGGTGAGTTCATAGGTAAGTAAAACATACTGATAAATCATCAATTATCATCAATTAGGATTTACTGTAAAAGTGTGAGTTTAATTTACTCACGGTATATGAATAGCCTGTCAGAACCCTTTATATTAAGGTGAACTCGCTATCCACATACCCACTATGTACAAGCCCAACAATCCTACACATAGGATTTGTCCATGTACCATAGTTTAATATCCTTTTCATGTGTATATTATATTTCATAATAATTTCGAATCAGAGGGAGCAAATCCTCCTTTACATTTATCCTCATATGGGTTGTAAGTGGAACTATATTGCAAACTATATATAGTGCACATCTGCCTTCTCACTACAGAACAGTCATCCAAATGACAACAAGATCTTTGTGCATCTGATATGGATCACATGTCCATACCTTTGTGGGGGTAAGTCACTCCCCGATAGTACTATCCAAAAGATCCCTGCTTAATTATAGTCCAGTATACAGAGAAGGATTTTCATAATAACCATATGTAATCATAAATGTGATCAAATTATTATTTAACATAATACACAAAATAATTTGTAATTTCAGTTACAACATGTATTCCAGCCCCAAATATTTTAAATGATTAAAAAAAAGGAATAGTTATGAACTCACCTCAGTTCCTGTGTGGTGTTGACAACCTAGTAAATTCCTGTTAAGGAATTATAATTTCACGTAAGCAAACAGATACCAAATCCAAAACCTAAATAAGTTAGATCTTGAACCTGGGTTCAATTGATCTAGGATTTGGTTTTCGGGGATTTGTTATAAACATATAATTAAATCAATTTAATTATTTTTGTTAATAATTAATGATTTATATAACATTTAATTAGCTTAATAATGATTTTAACATATCATTATATTCTAATTAAATTATAGATGTTATATAAACATATAGTCTATATTTAATTTTTTGTAAGATTTTATAAATATTTAAATTTATAAAGTTTACTTTGTATTTATATTATCAAAATAAGTCCATAAAATATTATAACATCCATTAATAATTTGATGATTTAATTTATATTTGGAAATCCATTTTATATGGATAATAATTTATAACACATGTAATATTTATTTACATGATAATTTAGGCTTTTAAATAATTATCTTTCTATAATTATTATGATTTATCATTAAATAAAATGATATGGTGTCCAATTAATGAATTAATACTTTAAATAATAATTTAAAGTCTATTTTTATAAAAATGGGTATTTTATAATATTTTAAATATTATTTTATAAATTTTATTTAAGGTGTTTTTAATTAATAATTTTTCAGAAAATCATTTAAGGGTATTTAAAAATAAAAGAAGTTCTCAAAATTATTTATATGATTTTTGGTAATTTTTATGTATTTTAAAGGCTTAAAAGGTATTTAAAAAAATATTGGGAGGTGCACGGGTTCGAACCCGTGACCACCCCCCATAACCCCGCGCACAAACCAGTGAGCCAAAGGCTCTAATCGCAACAAAACCCGGTTTCCAATTCTTTTAACAACTAATTCCATGTTTTCCCCCAAATCAAGAACCCTAATTCTGTAATTGATCAAATTGAAGCTCGATTCGGTTATGATAATGCATAGATTCATGGGGCTTTTGTTCCCCATGATAAATAGATCAGAGTGGTGCATTCAATTACCTGTTTCGATGTTTAATTGGTAAGAATGGTGTAGAACAGCTTCGAGTGTGCCTTGAATTAGTTCGATGTGAATTTGTTGTTGTTATTCAAATTAAACCTGGGGGTAGCTTCGGATGGTGGTTGGGAACAATAACCCTCCGCCAATTTGGGTTTATAATGGGTCTATGTGGGATTTCGAGTAGTTGCAGGTCCGCGACAATCGGGGGTAATCGATCGGGGATTTTGTGTGTTTTCTGATACTATTGAATGTATCATTAGTTTAGGAAAGATTATATAGCCATTATTGTTCGATTAATTAATTATAGTTGAGATTTGGTGGTCGTTTAGGGGGTGGTCGGCCGACTTTCGGTCGAGAGTGGGTTAGGTATAAATCGAACTCTATTATTCAAATCAAAGTGGGTTAGGTGTTCGAATCACCCACGAAAATGTGTCGGTATCGATTGATTGGATTAAAGTCGTGTCATTTTGGTGTTTTGGTCTCGCCGGAGACTTCGCCGGAGGAAGAAGCCGACGGGGAACAGTGGGTCGGGGGGTTGGGTTTTAGAATTTACACAAATGGTCCCTGGGGTTTTAGAACCTTATTATTTCATGTTTTAAGTTTTTAAAACATGTTTAAAAATTTCAAAATTAGTCCCTGGACTATTAATCACTTAAATTAATTTTGTAAATATTAATATTTTCATTATTATTATTATTTTCATTATTAACTTTATTATTTCTAATAATATTAATATTATTATTATTATTGTTATTATTTCTATTATTTTTAACAATATATTATTGTTATTGTTATTATTATTATTGTTATTTATATTCTTATTAATAATATTATTATTAAATACTAATAAAAATATAAAAACAAATCACACAAATACTAGATTTTCATATATATAAATCATGAAATTTTCCGAGTTGTCACATCATCCCCCTGTTAAAGGAATTTTCGTCCCGAAAATTAAGAAGTACTGGCAACATTCTTGAACAGGTTAGGATACTTGCGCATCATTTCGTCCTCTCGTTCCCAAGTGAACTCAGGACCACGCGGGAGTTCCACCGAACTCTGACAATCGGAATCTTGCTATGCTTAAGTTGTTTGACTTCTTTATCCATGATTTCAACTGGTTCCTCGATAAACCTGAGTTTCTCATCTACTTGCAGCTCCTCTAAAGGCACAACAAGTGATTCATCGGATAAACACTTCCTTAGATTTGATACGTGAAAAACATTATGCACACCACCAAGTCAGCAGGTAGATTTAATTCATAGGCTACTGGGCCGATCCTTCTGACAATTTCAAAAGGTCCCACGTAGCGAGGGTTCAATTTCCCTCGTTTCCCAAAGCGTATAACCCCTTCCAGGGAGATACCTTAGCAAAACTTTATCCCCTTCCTGAAATTCCAGTGGTTTGCGGCGTTTATCAGCATAGCTTTTCTGGCGATCCCTGCAGCAGCCATGCGTTCTCTTATTGGACAATTTTCTCATGAGTTTCAAAGATCAACTCTGGACCAGTAAGTTGACTATCTCCAACTTCTGCCCAACAAAGCGGTGATCTACATTTACGTCCATATAAGGCCTCGAATGGTGCCGCCTTGATGCTCGAATGGTAGCTATTGTTATATGAGAACTCTACCAAAGGTAAATGACCTTCCCAGTTCTTCCAAAGTCAATAACACAAGCCCTGAGCATATCCTCAAGAGTTGTATGGTTCTTTCACTTTGACCATCAGTTTGAGGTGATAGGCTGTGCTCATATCTAGGCGAGTGCCTAGAGCTTTCTGAAGTTTTCCCAGAAGATTGATGTAAACCGTGCATCACGATCAGAGATAATAGACACTGGCACTCCGTGTCTAGAGATAATTTCTTTGATGTACACCTTGCGAGTTTCTCCATCTTGTCTTTCTCACGGATGGGTATGAAATGAGCGGATTTGGTGAGACGGTCAACGATAACCCAAATGGTGTCATTACCCGTTTGAGATTTGGGTAAACCCGTGACAAAATCCATGGTTATCATTTCCCACTTCCACACGGAATTTTAGTTGGGTCAACATTCCTGAAGGCTTTGGTATTCGACCTTGACCTTAGAACAAGTCAAGCACTTTGAGACATAGGTTGCAATGTCTGCCTTCATCTTGGCCACAGTAAACAAGCTTCAAGTCGTAATACATCTTATCTGCACCTGGGTGGATAGAGTATCTAGACTTGTGGGCTTCATCCATGATCAAGCTCCTCAGATTCCCGTATAGGGGTACCCAAATCCTTCCTGCTATAAAGCATATCCCATCCGAATGAACTTCAAACTGTTGGTCTAGCCCTCGAAGGTTTTCATCTTTAATGTTCTTTTTTTCAGGGCTTCAGTTTGAGCATTCAAGATTTGTGCCGGCAGGTTGTCACAACGGAGGGGTGAGCAAACAGGATCGAACACAGTAGTTACACATGAGATGCAGTTATCTATATGATAAGTTTTAGATAACCAATCCATTATTATTCAGAGCATTAGATTTTATACGCAGCGGAAATAAATATATATATTGTTCCTAACAATATGTCTATCATGTCTTATCAATATTAATATGTATCTTGAGCTCTTATATGATCCTACGTGCACGTCCATAAGCTTCCTAGTAGATACCTGAGAATACATGTAAAATCAAGTGTCAACACAGGGTTGGTGAGTTCATAGGTAAGTAAAACACATTGATAAAACATCATTTATCATCAAGCAGGATTTACTGTAAAAGTGTGAGTTTAATTTACTCATCGGTATATGAATAGCCTGTCGGAACCTTTTTAATAAGGTGAACCCGCTATCCCACAATACCCACTATGTACAAGCCCAACAAATCCTTCTCATAGGATTTGCCCATGTATCATAGTTTTAATATCATTTCATGTGTATATTATGTTATTTATAATAATTCAATCAGAGGGCGCGAATCTCTCTTTACATTTATCCTCATATGGGTTGTAAGTGGAACTATAATGGCAAAACTTATATAGCGCACAATCTGCCTTCTCACACCAGAATAGTCATCCCGAATGACAGCGAGATCTTTGTGCATCTGATAAGGACCACATGTCCAAACCTTTGTGGGGGTCAGTTACTCCCCGATAGTACTATCCAAAAGATCCCTGCCTTGTTTATAGTCCAGTTTACAGAGAAGGATTTTCATATATACCATATGTAATCATAAATGTGATCCAATTATTATTTAACATAATACACAAAAATAATTTGTAAATTTAATTACAACATGTATTCCAGCCCTAAAATATTTAAATGATTAAAAAGGGGAATAGTTATGAACTCACCTCAGTCCTTGTGTGGTGTTGACAACCTAGTAAATTCCTGCTAAGGAATTATGATTCACATAAGCAACAAATACAAATCCATAACCTAAATAAGTTAGATCTTGAACCTGGCGTTCAATCGATCTAAGGTTGGTTCTTGGGGATTGTTATAAACATATAATTAAATCATTTAGTTATTTTGTTAATTCTTTAATAACTAAAGATTTATATTTCATTTGATTAATTTAATAATGATTTTAACATATCATTATATCCTAAATAATTTTAGGCATTATTTAAACATATAAGTTTGTACTTAATTTAATAAGATTTTATAATTTAAATTTATAAAATCTAATTTGTATTTATCAAATAAGTAACGTTTACAAGTTTGATTTATTATTAATCTACACTTGTAATTAGTATATTTTTTATAATTTTTATAATAATGCTTGTAAATAACTTATGAAATTATAACATCTTTATAATTTCCACAATTTACATGTTTATCCATAACATAATGTCCAATAATAAATTAATAATTTAAATTATTATTTAGAGTCCATTTTTATAAAAATGGTTATTTATAATATTTATAATATTTTATAAATATTATTAAGGGTTTTTTAATAAATAAATTTTATAGAAATTACCTGGATGCTTTTAAAATAAAGGAAAGTTTTTAAAACTTATTTTATAATTTTGTGGAAGTTTGTATATTTTTAAAAGCTGCAAAAGGCTTCTAAAAAAATAAGTGAGGTTGCCCGGGGTCGAACCCGGGACCTCCTGCTTGGTATGTGCTCGGGGAACCAGTGAACCAAAGGCTTCAGCCGCGATGGTTCTTGGTTCCCAAATCTTTTAAACAGCTTCAATCCAACACCCAAATCAACCGAACCCTAAATCGATTTTGGATCAAATTGAAGCACCAAACGCGATTGTTAATGAAATCATTCATGGGGCTTTTGTTCTCCATGTAATAACGAGTTTATTGGTATGTTTAATTACCTCAATCGATTCACGATGATGCTCAGATTACACGATGAACAAGCCGCGAAAGGGGAAGTTGGTTCGAGGTGCTAGAGAGGATGATAATCTAATTAAACTTATGTGAATATTCTGAGAATGATCACGACCAAAAGCCGTTATCAATTTTAATTTATATGGGTTGGAGATCGGATTTTGACAAGGTTGCATGTCCGAATTAATGTGGTGATCGTATGTGGTGTTTGTTGTTTTTCAGATGAATTGAGTATATAGATAGATTAGGAATTGATTATATAGTCGATCTCGTTTGTTTAATTTGAATAAAATAGAGCGGTAGTGCGATTTGTAGTGGTTGTCGGCCAAAAATTAGGTTCAGTGGGTTAGGTTCCAATTACACTCGAATTTTTCAATTTGAAGTGGGCACAGGTTCGAATTACCAACTAGAATGTGTCGGGATGGTTTGATTGAGTCAAAACCGGCTAAATATGGTGTTTGGGAGTCGCCGGAGGCCTCGCCGGATTGTTGGCGGAGGAAATCGACGGGGACGCGGGGTGGGGGTTTGGGTTTTAGAAATTACACAAATGGTCCCTCAACTTCCAACTTCTATCATTTTATGTGAAAACCTTTAAAATAAGTTTCAAGATTATCACAATTACCCCTGGATTTTTTTTAAATCCAATTTATTTTTAAAATTTGTTTATCTTCTTTATAATCTTACAAATTATAATAACAATATTATCATTATTATTATTATTTTTATTATCATTATTATTATTAT
Source organism: Flaveria linearis (assembly GCA_024085815.1). Taxonomy (NCBI): domain Eukaryota; kingdom Viridiplantae; phylum Streptophyta; class Magnoliopsida; order Asterales; family Asteraceae; genus Flaveria; species Flaveria linearis. Next base: position 56,937 of record JABSNV010000629.1, read on the forward strand.
TATTAATGTATTATTAATAATAGTAATAATAATATCATTATTATTATTATAATATAATATATATATATATATATATATATATATATATATATATATAATTTTTACGAAATTTTTCCGGGGTTGTCACACTTTCTTTTATACCATTTTTGATCATTGTCTCATCTCTAATTTTGTTTCCTCCAAAGTTCATATTCACATTTGTCTTTTTTTTTTTTGAATAAAATCCTCATAAACTATTTATTCACAAAAATATATATAACTTTTTTGAGTTCTCAAACGATAAGAGTAGTGTGTGATTGGTTTCCATCTGTAAGCTCATAACTAATTAAGCCAAATAAATATATACATTAAAAATAGATGTTAAGTTTTTATAATAATTATGAAGCTTGAGGACTTGTGATGGTAAAACATGTAAATACATGAATTCAAGATTTTCATTTGACATTTCATATAAAAAAATAAAGAACGAATTCAATAAGTATAAAAATACATATAGCCAGCTATTATAAATCAGAAATGTATAACCATGAAACATCGATGTTTTGCAAAAACACATATATCAACGTGTTTCAATAGCAGGTCCCAATATTTTAATTCAAATTAAAAAAAAAGTTGTGTCATTGTCATAACCCAGATCCAAAAATCAAGTCCCAAGTTTCTGTTTTCAAATAAAAAAGGGTTTGGGAGTGGGTTCAATTGTGATATCGTATAGTCAATCCAGTTGTAGCAATGCTTGTCGGTGACCAGAGGAGTGTTGGATATCAGGCCCTTTCTTTATTTACTGTAACTATCTATATGTATGTGATAATGAAGAAGATGAGTAATAATATGAAGTGTTGTACGATAGATATGAAACAGAAATAAAAGCATGCATTATTCATTAAGTAGGGAGGCTATAAATAGCCTTTACATAGTTTCACCCACTATCCAAGTGGGAACACAAATTAGGAAATCGACTAAATAACCGGTGGACTATAACGGATACTTCCAAATAATTCGGTCAAAGAAAATACCCATTCTACCACAACTAATTAAACTAAAATGCTAATTATTAAAACTAAATAACAAATTTATGTCAAGATTAAATCCCAACAAGGAGATGGTCGGCGGTCGTTCGAGTTCGACATTGTGTGAATAAAGTAAATACGAACTAGTTTCCTTCGCTCACACTCTGCCATGACTCAGTTTCATAGCGTCTAATCAATTTTTTGCCGTTATGTATTGACAAACAACCATCGATTTTTCGTTGCAATTCTCGAGTGGGCTAGGAGATAGTCGGTGGTCGTTCGAATTCTATAAATCATAGTTCATGGTTTGCGAGAGGAGGAAGCTAGTGTTGATGCCGTCTTTGTCGTAGTGGTAATTTTGTTGCCAGAGAAATGAGATGTTGGAAAATTATTGTTGACTCTTAGATAGGTGTGTGCCAGAAAGCTTACGTTTTTTGAATTTTATTTTTATCAATTATGATCTAATAATAGGTAGGGAGAGATTATATGAGATGTTAAGAAAGAAAATAATTTGAATTACCCTTCTTGTTCATTTATAATCCATAATCTTGTACTTAATTACGTAAATGCTATTATCATTTTTAATCCATTGATTAAAAAATCTATGGGTCAAATGAGTTCTTGCGGTTCTGATGATATTTAAGAGTTGTGAGAAGATACTGAACCTATAGATATTAGGGCCAGGACTTTTATAAGTTGAGAACCGTGAGAACCCCTATTAATCATTGATTAGCTTGATTAATAGTTATGATTAAAAGGGGTAAAAAGTATAAGTATTAATTTAATTAAACAGGTTTAAATTAATTAAAAGAGTATAATAGTAATATATGTTTTCTCTATCCATTTAGTTATTAATTCATTAATTAATTCTCTCTCTCTTCTCTTCTATCTCATCTCGTTCCCTCATCTTCATCTTTAAAAATTTAGATATATGTAAATCAGTGGTCTCTAAAATATATGTTAATAGTTTGCAATTACATATATGTAAGTTATATATTATCGTGTTTCTGTACGAGCATCAAAACTAAATGTACCTCTTAAGTTAGTTTAGTATTAACTTGGTGTGGTATTAACTTGGTGTATGTAAGAAATCAATAATTAGAGCGTAACTTAACATACATATATGATAACATTGTACATATATGTCGGTGGGTATTGTACAAACTTAAGCTATTTACATATATGTAAGTTAGTGTATTTTAAAATAGATATATTAACAAATATGAAGGTTACGAGTATGTAACTTGGTGTATCAAATTGACCGTATGTAAATGACTTTATGTATATAATAAAACAATACAACCAAACTATGATAGCGATAGCGATAGCGATAGCGATAGCGATAGCGATAGCGATAGCGATAGCGATAGCGATAGCGATAGTGAAAATGATACTACTACTACTACTACTACTACTATTATTATATTATTATTATATGATTATTATTATTATTTTTTATATTATTTAATTATTACATATTATCACTATTTTATTGATATTACTATGATTTACATATATGTAATTAAATGTGTAAAAATGCTATGATGTATATGTAGACAAGTTTACATATATTTTGATCGAGCACAAACCTAAATAAGATTATCAAGCAGATAATATCATGAAAATATAAAAATAATGTTAAGATTCTTAACAATTTGAAGGGTGATTTTATCACTCGTTAGCCGAAAGAGACATCTTCTTTGACCAATGTTTCTATTAATGTTCTGTGTTAACTCGTTAACGCTAATAACATAACTAACTTTTACACTGCGTTACACCACACATGTAACAATTTTCCCCTTATTTTAAAATTTCCTCCCTTTTTAAAATTTTTAACTTTTTTAAAACCTTCTTAACTTTTTTATATGTTTATTTTTTATATAAATTACGCCATTAATAGATCATTTGAATATATTTAATCAAGTATGTTCTTGCCATATTTTAATTTTAATTTAAACATCATTGTATACCAATATTTTACTACCTTAACTCTAACTTCAAGTGATAAATGTAGCTTGAAATGGACTGGTAGTTTGCTTAATGGGTAATCACAATAATTAAGGGTTAACATTTGTTCTATATAATATATATATATATATATATATATATATTATATATATATATACACATATATAATTATATATGAGGAATGTTTAAAAGAGAACACAAAAAAAGGACATAGGGACAAATCCTAGCCCACATTTTTATTCAAAAAATTAACCAAAAAGCCAAAAAAGACAACAAAAATAAAAAAAAAAACAAAAATCCCTTATTATATACATACATCACACACACATATATATATGTTGTATATATATGTGTATATATATGTAGTATATATATGTATATATATATATATGTATGTATATGTATGTATATGCATATATATATATATACATACACATATATATACATACAACATACACACCACACAATATATATATATATAAGAGTGTGTGTGTGTGTGTGTGTATGCGTGTATGCGCGTAGAGCATTCACAACCCATTCCCCTATGTATATGAGTGGATACCCTATATTATGGAGATTGTTGTGAGCGATTGTGAGTGAAAAAGTTAGAAAATTTATGGGGTTGTACCGTGTTTCCTATTTGGGGAAACATGGTACAACCTCTATAATTTTTTTATACTTTTTAAACTGGTTGTGAGTGGATGAGAGAGAAAAAATAATGATAATGTGTGACACCCTACATATTCCCACATCAGTCGGGATATGAGAGTTCCTGGTCATAAGTGATGTCTGATCACTAATATCACCAACGTGTTTTGAGCATATTGGCTATGGATGAGAGGAGAACTATACAGTTAAGCGTGCTCAGGTGGCAGCAATCCAGGGATAGGTGACTTCCCTGAGAAGTTTTCACCCGGGCAACCAAAAGCAAATCTGTGAGCTCCTCGTGGGCAAAGTGTACAATATTGGTGTTGTAAGAGGCCGGCTGTTACAGAATGGTATCAAAGCCACTCCTGTGTCGTTCGGGATGGTGGGACAAACCTCACAGGGGATGGTGAGTCTCGGGCTCATCGAGGACGATGAGTCCAAGGGGGTGATTGTGACCCCTACATATTCCCACATCGGCCGTGGACAGAAGAGTTCCTGGTTCATAAGTAATGTCTGGTCTCTTATATCACCAACGCTTTTGAGCGTATTGGCTGTGGATTAAAGGAGAACTCCAAAGTTAAGTGTGCTCAAGTGGCAGCAATCCAGGGATTGATGACCTCCTAGAAAGTTTTCACTCGGGAACCAAAAGTAAACCGTGAGCTCCTCGCGGGCAAAACAGACAATATGGTGGTGTGAGAGGTCGGGTGTTATAAAAGTGTATGAAAATCTATTTAATTGAAAAGGAGAAAAAAATAATAATCTTTAGTGGAATTATAAAAATGAGGATGATGGATTGATTGTGAATGCTTTAAAGGGTGGTTTAATAGGGAAAACCATAAAAAGGAAACTAGGGAATCAATCCTAATCATACATCTTAATTCCAAAAAAATTAAAGATGAAGGCAAAAATAGAATAAAATAAACCCCTATTATAATGCAATTAGCAGAAAGAAGAGAAAAAGAAAGCAAGCCATCATATGAATTTCAATTGTGAAATAGACTTTTTGTGAAACACATTGATTTTCACTTGTGAAATGTGACTTTTGTTTAAATTTTCTTTCATAAGATTGGGATTCGGTACAAACCTTGTGTTATCTGAAAACCATGAAAATAGATTTAAGACGTTAATATCGATCAAGGGCTATTAATGATGACACCTAATCAATCTATAATTAGTGTATTTATTTAACACTGGTAGGGGCATTTAAGTATTTTAGTTGATTTGTTAAGAAATTTGCATCCAAAATCCCTAAAAAAAAGGTTTCTATAACTTAATGTTACAGTACGTTCATTAACATAAAATAAAAACATTTAAAATCCAAAAGTAAAAAGTCAAACTGATAACTTAAATGTTCGAAGATTAACATATTTTTAATTATATTCAGATTAAAAGTATTTTTCTTGTTTTATATGTGTTCATATGTAAAATATATTGTGTTGTTATGTGTCATATACAATTATTACTATGACTTTATACAATTTACCTTATACAACAATTTTATACTATGACTTTATCATTTACATTATACTATTTACGTAGTTAATGTGTATAATTTAAAAATGCAATATGCTTAAGTTGATTTGTTAATGTTGGGGATTTCTTAATAGAAAAACGACCGATGATTCGAAGTCGTATGATTTCACTTCAGATCAAATAATTGGAGTGTGTACCAATAATTTGACCGGATAAAAATCAGAATTGATTCAAGATTTCGTATGAATTTTTGGATGCTGTTGTAATTCTCGTTTTTCCAGTACCCCCTTCTCGAAAATCAATACCAATATAAAACGGATTGAAGTTTTCCAAATAACCGCTATTGTAATTTTGAACAAATTACACCTTTAGTCTCTCAAGTTTAAATGATATAATTTTAGTCAAAATGAATTCTAATGCATTTTCTACGAGGACTTTTGTTCAAAATAAAAAAATTTCAAGCTGACCTGGCAGCTCGACCCCAGCCAGGGGCTCTGCCCTTGTACCCGCCAGGGGCTGCCACCCCTTGGACCCCGCTTCTCTAGGGGGCGTTGCCCCCGAACCCCCGTCTCTAATTACACTAAAATATCCAACAAACCTCCCTCATTTTAGTGTAATATTTGATTAACTAAGTAATTCACAACAACCCAAACAAACTAATGCATAAATGAAATATCGTGACGATTGAATTTCACATTAGTATATTACACATTTCAAATATTCTAATATCAGGGTGTCACTTAGGATTGAACCCTTAATATCATATAATGCATGAAGATAATATACACATCCGTTTACATACATAATCTTAGTTGACGCATTTTTACTAGTTATGTCCCTATCCTTCATAAGCATATTAAACCCAAGTCCTAGCTTCTTGAAGGCTAAACTTCATGCTCATATAGGTAGATCTTTTTTCTTACACCTGCAAATGCAATTTTCCAAAAGAACTATTAAGAAGATATACTTCAACCTTCCTTAACTTGCAGATCTGAACACATATCTTTGGGAAACTTTAATTTTGTGTTCCAAACCTAGATGTAACCTTCCACCATTAAATTCTGCACATAACATCATATTAGGTGGGATTAGGATCTTAACATGAGAGTTTTAGATGGACTTTAACCCCAATCCCACAACTGATCCTCTCACGAGATCTCTACTTAACCCTTGGTTAATGATTAGCTAAGTTATTGAGTTCTAACATACTCAATAGATATGACACCATGCGTAATGAGCTCACGAACTATGTTGTGTCTCACACCTAAGTGTCTTGTCTTGCCATTGTACACTTGACTATAAGCTTAGCCAATGTAGATTCACTATCACACCTGATAGATATGGGAGCCATTGGTTTTGACCATAATGGAATCTCATAAAGTAGATTTCTTAGCCATTCAACTTCATTACCAGCCGCTGCTAAAGCAACAAACTCAGACTCCATAGTTCGTTAGTTATTGCAAGTCTGTTTCTTCGATGCCCAGGAAATCACACCTCTCCCAAGAAGAAACACCCAACCACTTGTGGAAGAATGATCTTCCATATTGGTTATCCAACTTGCATTAGAATAACCCTCAATCACTGAAGGAAATCCAATGTAAGTTATTTTATAATCAATAGTCCCTTTCAAGTATTTGAATACTTGACCTAAAGCTTGCCAATGTTGGTGCCAGGATATTGTAACTAATAAGCTACTACCAACAGCATAAGCTAAATCTGGCCTAGTGCTAATAATGGCATACATAAGTGATCCAATTCTTCTCGAATACTCAAGTTGAGATATAGCATCACCTTTATTAAGTGATAGTTTAATGCTGGATCAATAGAGTACCCACTGGAGAACATCCTTGAATTGAATTTATTCAAGATCTTCTCAATATAATGTGATTGAGAAATTGAAATGCCTCTGTTCTCACGTTGATCTTAATACCTAAGATCACCTCAGCCTCCCCCATGTCTTTCATGGCAAACTTAGATGACAAGAATGCTTTTGTTCTATCAACTTGATCTTGGTTAGTGCCAAAAATCAACATATCATCTACATACAAACATATTATGACTCCATTTCCAGAATCATCAAACTTACTGTAAACACATTGTCAGCTTGGTTTAAGACAAAACCACTTGACAGTACAACCTCATCAAACTTTTGATGCCACTGTTTAGGTTCTTGTTTCAGTCCATAAAGAGATTTAATTAATTTACACACCTTGTTTTCATGTTTAGGCATCACAAACCCTTCAGGTTGTTTCATGTAAATCTCTTCATCTAATTCACCATTTAAGAACGCAGTTTTCACATCCATTTGGTGAATTACAAGATTGGTATAGCAGCAAGTGCTAACAACAATCTAATGGTGGATATCCTAGCAACAGGAGCATATGTATCAAAGAATTCAATACCCTTCTTTTGCCTAAAACCTTGGATTACCAATCTGGCTTTGTACTTATCAATAGTACCATCCACCTTCATCTTCCTCTTGAAGATCCATTTACTTCCTAATGGTTTACATCCATGAGGTAAATCAACCAATTTCCACATGTTGTTTTGCAAGATAGAATCTATTTCATCTTGGATGGCTTCTTTCCAGAAAGCAACATCCCTTGAAGCCATTGCTTCACTGCATGTTCTTGGATCTTCATCAACATTGAAACAATATTGATATGAAAATTAATTTCATCCCTAGATCCCTCAACTAAGTAAAGTGAAAATCATTAACAAAAGATTTGGTCTTTCTAACTCTCGTACCTTTTCATGGTTCAGTGCTAGTCGAAGGAATCTTCGTCATTAACCGAAACCTTCATACTAGGATTCATATTCTTTGGCCTAGGTATAGATGTGAATCTTTCTTCATCAAAGATTGCATCTCGTGACTCTATTACCGAATTCACTGAAACATACTCATTGGATTCTAATACATAGAATCTATATGCATAAGAATTTTCAGCCTATCCAATAAATATGCAATTTATACCTCTTTCACCTAAAGTTTTCCTTTTAGGTTTAGTGAGCCTTACCACAGCCCTACATCCCCAACTTTGAGATAACTAAAGTTTGGTATTTTCTTGTGCCAAAGTTCATATGGAGTTTTCTTGTTATTTTTACCGGAATTCGGTTTAACAACAAACAGGCTGTTAACAGAGCCTCGCCCCAAAATCCTTCACTTAAACCAGAATAGAACATCATTGCATATACCATTTCTTTCAATGTTCTATTCTTTCTTTCAGCCACACCATTTTGTTGTGGTGTATATGGAGCAGTTGTCTGGTGTATTATTCCAGTAGATTGAAAATACACTGGATCATAATATTCCCCTCCACGATCAGTACGAAGAGTTTTAACCAAATCTTTTTGATGAAGCTCTACCTCTTATTTATAAATTCTAAATTTATCAAGAGCCTTATCCTTTGCATATAACAAATAAACATAGCAATATCTTGATGCATCATCTATAAAGGTAACTACATATTTTTTATTACCTAAAGATGGTGTAGCATGAAAATCACACAGATCGATATGAATAAGATCTAAAACTTTAGATTCACATTTTGCATTTTTAAATGGTTTTCTGTGGTCTTAGTTAACATACAAGTCTACATCTGTCATTTTTCAACTCAAACGCGGGAATCATACTCATTTTAGACATTTCTTTCATCCTTTTATTGTGAATAGTGTCCTAATCTAGCATGCCATAATTCCAATTAGATAAATTTACATTAGAACCAGATTCAACCATACAAACAGAATCATCACTAAAAGGCACATCCAAATTTAACATAATCATATCATTACATAAATAACCAAATCCGACAAAAGAACCATGTCTTGACAAGATATACTTGTCGCATTCCAACACTTGTTTATACCCGCACTTATTTAATACTATACCGGATAACAAGTTTTTTCCGGATGCCGGGTACAAAGAGAACATTATTTAAACATAAAGTTTTTCCAAAGTAAATACAAGTTCTACTTTTCCTACTCCATGGTTGGTTCGGTTATAACATTGCCCATCTTTAAGACAGATCCAACTTCAATTAGTGTAGATCTTTAAACCATCTTCGATCCTTACACACATGGCTTATTGCTCCCGAGCCAAACTACTAAGCAAGATAATCATCCTACACATAACATGCTTCAGAAATTAGTGAAACATAATTTAAATCCGAATTATTATTAAAAACTAAGTTCTGACCTTGCTACTTAGGATCCTTATTGGATCCACTAGAACCAGCCTCGGTTTTCCCTTTACCAACACGACAATCTCTCTTGAAATGTCCCGGTTTACCACATTTCCAGCAACCTTCATTCTTGGCCTGTTTTGCATGTTTCATAGGCCTTTTGTTCTTGTTGTTACCACCTTGGAATTTTCTTTATTGTTACCCTTGTTAGAATTTTTGAAAATAGGACCGCTTTCTTCCACTATATTAATAGTTGATGACCTGTTTTTATCTTTCACCCAAACCAATTCTTGAGCCCGTAAGGACTCTTCAATTCGAATACTACTACCAGTTCAACCAGACTCACTTCCTCTTTCTTATGTTTCATATTATGTTTATAATCTTTCCAATAAGGAGGAAGTTTGTCAATTATACTTGAAACAAAAATTGCTTCATCCATTTTTAATCGTGTTGTTGAAATTGACCAAGAATTCGAAGACATTCATTATATTGTTCCATAACAGGCCTACCATCAACTATTCTATAATTAATAAAATCACTTACAAGGAATTTCTTACTAGATGAATTCTCCGCCATGTATTTGGCTTCTAGTAATTTTCATAATTCTTTTGCAGATTCAATATTTTGATAAATATAAAAGTGGGAATATCACATACCATTCAGAATGTGTCCAGGACATATGTAATCATCATTGACCAACTTAGAGCGCTTCCTAGTTTGTTCCAACGTCTCGTCTTCCACTTCCTCAGGCATGGGGTACTCAGAACGTATACCACTTTGAAAGTCATGAGTAGAAAATGCATCTTCTTCTGCCATCTTCGAAAATCATGACCCTGAAATTTGTTCACTTTTTGAATTTGGACGATATCATGTTCTTCGCAGATTCACCATCGTTTGCCATCTTCACTGAATTATTTGATCTTTGTTGGAGAATTTCTTAATAGAGAAACGACCGGATGATTCTGAAGTCGTGTGATTTCACTTTCAGATCAAATAATTGGAGTGTATACCAATAATTTGACCGGATAAAATCAGAATTGATTCAAGATTTCATATGAATTTTTGGATGTTCGTAATTCTCGTTTTTTCAAGTACCCACTTCTCGAAAATCAATACCAATATAACGGGATTGAAGTTTTAAGATAACTGCTATTGCAGTTTTGAATAAATTACACCTTTAGTCTCTCAAGTTTAAATGATACAATTTTAGTCAAAATCGAATTTCTAATGCATTTTCTATGAAGAACTGTTGTTCAAAATAAAAAATTTCAAGCTGACCTGGCAGCT
>JABSNV010000629.1:72500-112500 GCA_024085815.1 Flaveria linearis
TCGTTCGTTTTCATACATTATCGATCGTTTTCGTACTTTCTTTCATTAACATCTTTCACTTTCATCTAGATCCTGTCATATGTTATGCCCCATCATTATGCATGAAGCAACTACCATATTGGGGTTAAGCGGCAATGATCCCGTTTTCGTACGTCTTGATCAATCACAAAGATTGACCCATGTGTGCATCCTCATGGGTTAGCTAAACCGCATAAAGTTGAGCTAACAACCCCTCAATGAGTTGTGAACCTCCATTCAGTTTGCTTGCAAGACTTCATTCATTCATTACGTTCGACTTTTTATTTTCGTTATCTTTCACTTCCATTACATAATACTTTATGTACATAAACATTTCATACCACGTAAGGACATATCATAAAGTATAATGTTTTGAAAACCATTTAACATGAAAAGATAACAAAAGCACATATAACAACATGGCATGCGAAAACCTAGCCACATAACATCATCATCTCGCGTGAGAACTACCCCTTTCGCGCGAGATCCTTACTACATTCAAATCCTCACTTTAAAATTATCTAAGTCACGTGAGAACAAACAAGTTGCGTGAAACCTTACATGTCGCGCGAGAACATGTTATTCGCGCGAAAACAAACCTATCGCGCGAGAACTTATATGTCGCGCAAGAACTACCGGATTCAAATTTCGTATCGTACATCAAACTACTCGCGTGAAAATTATGGGTTTCCCGCCTAGTCATAACTTATCGTGTCTAAGGTTGTTCTAACATGCTTACAATTATAAACAACATCATTCCAAGCTTAAACAAGCATTTTAGTATGCATAATAGCCCCAAAATGTAAAACATGCATAAAAAAGAGGACTAGAAACTCACCTCATGAAGTTCTAGCACAAACACAACCTCCCCAAAGCCTTTGACAAGCGAAAACTACATAACCATGCATTATATTAATCAATAATTGTTTCTTAGTACATAACACGAGTTACTACACGAGTTACATACCTTAAACACTCTGTTTCTTCACTTTCTCTCTCTACGCAATTGTTTTCTCTCTTTACAGCAGTCCTTCTCGCGTGAAAATAAGGTCAGACTGGGTGTTCTCAGCTATTTATACCCAGCTCAGACTTTTCACCCCAACTTCTCACATGAGGTTCTCACGCGAGAAGTTCTCTTCACGCGAGAACTTCATTCGGCATTCTTTTCATTGAAATTTTTCGAGTGTTACAAGTCCACCCCCTTATTTTGGTTTCGTCCTTGAAATCTGTCAGTTCTCGAACATCTGCGGATAATGTTATTTCATCTCTTCCTCAGTCTCCCATGTAGACTCGGACCGCTTTCTGTGTCTTCACTGTACTTTCACAAGTGGAACCACTTAATTCCTTAGCCTCTTCTCCTTTCTATCAATGATGACCACCGACTGCTCCATATAATTGAGTCGCTCATCTACCTCAATGTCCTCGAGTGGTACGATCATATCTTCTTCGGCTAAGCATTTTCTCAGATGAGATACATGGAACGTCGGGTGAATTCAACTTAACTCATCGAGTAGCTCTAACTTGTAAGTCACCTCTCCTACTCGAGCAATGATTCGAAAAGGCCCTATATACCTCGGGCTTAGCTTTCCCCGCTTCCTTAATCGGATGATCCCTTTCCAAGGCGAGACCTTCAAAACAACTTTATCGCTCACCTTGAATTCGATCGGTCTATTTCTCTTGTCGGCATACGACTTCTGTCTATCCTTCGCTACCTTCATAAAGGCTTTGATCTTATCCAACTTCTCGGTCATATCCTCGATCACCTCAATGCTTTCCAACTCTTTCTGCCCGATCTCTCCCCAACACACGGGCGTCCTACACCTTCTACCGTGTAGCATCTCATAAGAGGGCATGCTAATGCTGGCATGATAACTGTTATTATATGAGAACTCGGCTAACGGTAAGTGTTCGTCCCAACTTCCACCAAAATCAGTGACGCATGCCCGGAGTATATCCTCTAGCATCTAAATGGTTCTCTCCGACTGATCATCTGTCTGAAGATGGTAAGCCATACTGATGTGTAACCTCTTCCCCACTGCATCATGAAACTTCTTCCAAAACTTCAATATAAACCGAGTGTTACGGTCAGAAACGATAGAAACCGATACACCATGACGAGCTACAATATCCTTGATGAATAGATTTGCCAACATCTCAGATGAATACGTTTCACAGATCAGCAGAAAGTAAGCACTCTTCGTCAAACGATCAAATATCACCCATATGGCATCGTACCCCCTTGTCATACGTGACAACTTCGTAATGAAGTCCATGGTGACATGCTCCCATTTCCACTCGGGTATATCCAGCGGTTGGATTTTCCCATTTGGCTTCAGATGCTCTGCCTTCACTTGTACACAAGTAAGGTACTTATTTACATACTCAGCTACGTCGTGCATCATTCTCGGCCACCAGTAATCTTTCTTCATATCCTGATACATCTTTGTGGCACCGGGGTGAATTGCGTCTAGAGTCTTATGAGCCTCGTCCATGATCTTCCCTCTTAGATCCCCATAGGGAGGAATCCACATCCGCCCAGATCAGGTCCTAACACCAAGAGTGTTCTTACCTAACTCTTCGGCTAGACCCTTCATCCGCTTCGAGCTAATACGATCCTCTATTTGAGTTTTGTCTTGAAATACTTTGACCTGCTTCATCACCTCGGATGTCATGACCAACTGATAAGCCTTCATCCGGATCGACTCGGGTCTCTCTTTTCGGCTAAGGGCATCTGCCACAAGTTGGCATTGCCCAGGTAATAGTGGATCTCACAATCATAATCCTTGATCAACTATAGTCACCTCTTTTGCTTCATGTTGAGGTCCTTCTGCTTGAAGAAGTACTTCAAGCTCTTGTGGTCAGTAAAGATGGTGTACTTCATCCCGTACAAGTAGTAACTCCAAATCTTCAATGCAAAGACCATAACCGCCAATCTAAATCATGAGTAGGGTAGTTAGCCTCATGGATTTTCAATTGCCAGGATGCATAGGCTATCACTCTACCCCGTTGCGTCAACACGCAACCCAATCCTGAATATGAAGCATCCGAATACACCACCAGGTCTTCGCTTCCTTCGGGTAACATCAAGACAGGAGCTTGAGTCAATCTCGTCTTCAGCTCTTCTGCTCCAGACCCCATACAAACTTCACATCCTTACGGGTCAACTTAGTCAATGGTGAATCTATCTTGGAGAAGTCTTACTTGAATCTTCCGTAGTTGCCCGCCAAACCCAAGAAACTACGAATATCGGAAGGCATCTTTGGAGACTTCCATTGCATCACCACCTCAAATTTCACCGAGTGGACCATAATCCCCTCAGGATTCACCACGTGCTTCAAAAACTGAACTTCGCGTAACTAGAACGCACACTTAGAGAACTTAGCATACAGCTTCTCTCTTCCAAGTGTCTCCAAAACCTCACGGATGTAACTAGCATGCTCTTCTTCGATCTTCGAATAAATAAGGATGTCATTAATAAACACGATCACTGATTTATCCAGCATAGGTCGACATAGCCGATTCATCAAATCCATAAAAGCAACTGGCGCATTGGTTAAAACAAAAGACATAACGAGGAATTAGTAGTGTCCATAACACGTACAAAATGCTATTTTAGGAATATCTTGCTCATTCACCTTCAGCTGATGGTAACCAAATCGAAGATCTAACCTCGAGAACCAACTGGAACCCTGGAGCTGATTGAACAAGTCGTCAATCCAGTTCTTCACCGTCAACTTGTTCAGCTCATGGTAGTCGATGCACATGCTCATGCTATCATCCTTTTTCTTCACAAATAAGACCGGAGCACCCCGCAGAGAGATACTCGACTAAATGAACCCCTTATCCAGCAACTCTTGTAGCTAAGTCATCAATTCCTTTATTTTGGAGGGAGCTAGACGATACGACGCCTTAGCACCAAGTTGGGCACCAGGTATTAGATCGATCTGAAACTCAGTCTCTCGGTCCGGTGGCACACTTGATAGATCTTCCGGTAATACATCGAAGAAGTCACACACTATCGGCACGTCCGAAAATTATGGTACTGATGCATCCACATCCTTCACATAGGCTAGATAGGCACCACAACCACACCTCATACACTTCTCTGCCACAACCATCGAAATTACTTTCGGGACCGTGCGAACTCTATCTCCATAAATCGTCACCGAACTCCCATCAGGCGCGGTCAGTCGAATCATCTTCTTGCGACACAAGATATTTGCCTCATAGGCTACTAGCCAATCCAACCCTAGAACTACATCAAATCCACTTAAGGGCATCACAAACAACCTAGCAGAGAACCTATGGCCTTCCATCTCTATATCACACTCCTCTATCACATCAGAAACTCTGGTAGACTTACTAATGGTAATTTCTACATCAAAGAGCTCATCAATCTTTCTACTCCTATCATGCAACTTATCACATAAGGCAGTAGAAATAAAACTCTTACTAGCACCAGAATCAAAAATCACAGAGGCACAAGTTTGGTTTACTAGGAATGTAACTGACACCACGTCGGGGTCCACCCTAGCCTCCTCCTAGGTCATAGTGAATGCCCTGGCTTTCGCCCTCTGCCCCTCATTCTCCTTCTTGATCTCTTTCTTTGCCCTGGAGTTCTCAGCCCTCGGCTTCTTGCAGTTCGGCTCAAATGAACCTCTTCAGCACAGTTATAACACCTTATAACCCCATAATCCCTCACCATATGACCAGAGCTGCCACTCTTAAAGCAAACGTTTGATCCCCACTTACACTCCGCCACATGATCTTTCCACACTTACCGCACACCTTCACCAACACATCGGCCGCAGCAGTCTTGCGACCCTCTACCCTTGCCTTCTTGCCCTTGGGGATGAAACTACCACTTCCAAAACGTTTCCCATTCTAGTTCCTCTCTCCACCTCCCTTCCTGTTCACCTCCACCAAGTCACCTCCTCTCTCTCATCATACAATCTCCCTACCAGGTTGACCACCGACCTAAACGTGCATGGCCGGGAGGCAATCATGTGTCTGAGGATATCCGCTGGCAATCCTTAGATGTACATCTTGATCTTTCGTGACACAGGTGTCACCTGCTCTGGCACCATCCTTGCCATCTCGTTGAGCTTCGTCGTGTACTGCTGGCGGTCATGGTTCCCACCTCCAGTTTTAGGAAAACCTTCTCAATCTTATCCAACTCCCTATGAGGACAACACTCCTCAATCACCAAATTCTTTAGTTCTGATGACCTCATCCGGCCAATGGCCCTGCTACCCTCAGCCTGGACAATGTTGTCCCACTAGCATAAGAACAAATCCACAAACGAGTAGGTAGAAAACTTCACCTTCTGGTCATCCCTAACTCATTGATATCCAACGTAACATCTATTTCCCTCACCTATCGATAAGCAGTGTTAGCATTCCTATTCCCATCAAAAGTTGGAGGATTGCATCTCTGTAATGCCCCATAGTTATAGCCCCTTGCGGTTTCTTGCACAGCTTCCTCCTCCTCATCATCACTAGAACACAACCGTCTCAGTCTTTGGTTGCTCCCTTTCACCTCTCTTTTCGCCCCCTCTCCCAACAGTTTTCCTCTTCTCCTTCTTCTCGTCATCCCTCACGGCTCTAATAACTTTAGTCACCACAGACGGTAGAATCATCTGCACGACCTGATGAACCTCCTCAACTACCGCCTCCTTCACTGAGGCTCTTAGATTAGCACTCTCATTACCGCCCTCATGGTGATGAAGCTCGGGCTCTTCAGGTGTCGTTTCGGTAGTCCTAGCCCTGTTCCTCATGACACACAGCCCAACACCACGTCCACCATGTCCTCCACCTCGAGAAGCCTTCGAAGATCTACCATCAGCCATCTTTAAGCGCTATAAGATTCAAACACCAACATGGTCATTCAAGGTAACTCAGATCATAACAAGTATAGTAAGTCCTTGATTATAGTGGCCAGTTGTAATTAGCCACTTACTTTAATCTTCATTCTCCAAGCATTTCCCATCCTGACTACATTAGTATTCAAATCTACTAAAGGCACATAAACCACATAGCACGCGCACATAATTCATTTTTCATTAACGTACGTAAAACGTTTATATTAAACATTATCTGCATGCATGTAGCTACTAACACAGACATCCCTTCCCTTTTCATCCCATTCTCAGTTTAAATTTAGCTTTTGAAAATAATTTACCCGATTCTCTTAAACTTTAGCTCTGATACCAATTTGTAAGGCCCCGTTCCCAGGACGCTTACAGGTTGGACGTTCATAGCATAAAACATTTAAAACAACACTTTCGCAGTAAAATTTAAGCGTTTTGTTAATATTTAAACTCGTGTCAAACATCATATCATTTTATTTACATTTCAAAAATTGTATCAGTACAATAACATTTCCAAAAAAAATGTCGGTGCCAGACTTGAGTTATCCGAGTAGCTTCCACGTCCATGCCTGCATCCTCAGCATCACTGATTGCCTGCCAACTATTATGCATACAAAAGTCTGTGACGTTGAGTGAGTTCTACTTTCAATAATAAAATACTTTACTTTCATTTAAAACATTCCCATTACTTTTGTACGTGCTCATACATCATACATACGATTAGATAATAACTATTTATTACCTTCCATCATTGTTTGTTTTAGTAGATCGATCATTTTCGTACTTTCTTTCATTAACATCTTTTACTTTCATCTAGATCATGTCATATGCCCCATCATTATGCATGAAGTAACTACTGTCTTGGGGTCAAGCGACAAGGATCCCGTTTTCGTACGTCTTGATCAATCACAAAGAATGACCCTTTGTGTGCATCCTCATGTGTTAGCTAAACCGCACACAGTTGAGCTAACAACCCTTCATGAGTTGGGAACCTCCATTCAATTTGCTTGCAAGACTTTCATTCATTTATTTTATTTTTGTTATCTTTCACTTCCATTACATAATACTTTATGTACATAAACATTTCATACCACGTAAGGACATATTATAAAGTATAATGTTTTGAAAACCGTTTAATGTGAAAAGATAAATAAAGCACATATAACAACATGCCATGTGAAAACTTAGCCACATAACATCATCATCTCGTGCGAGAACTACCTCTTTCACGCGAGAACCTTACTACATTCAAATCCTGCATTTTAAAATTATCTAAGTCGCGCAAGAACAAACAATTCGTGCGAAAACTTACATGTCGCGCAAGAACATGCCATTCGCGCGAAAACATACCTATCACGCGAGAACTTATCTGTCACACGAGAACTACCGGATTCAAATTTTGTACCGTACATCAAACTGCTCACGCGAGAACTACGAGTTTTCCACCCAGTCATAACTTATCACGTCTAAGGCTGTTCTAACATGCTTAAAATCATAAACAATATCATTCCAAGCATAAACAAGCATTTTAGTATGCATAATAGCCCTAAAACGTAAAACTTTCATAAAAAAGGACTAGAAACTCACCTCTTGAAGTTCTAGCACAAACACAACCTCCCTAAAGCCTTTGACGAGCGAAAACTACTTAGCCGTGCATTATATTCATCAATAATCGTTTCTTAGTACATAACACGAGTAACTACACGAGTTACTAAACAAGTTCATACCTTAAACACTTTGTTTCTTCACTTTCTCTCTCTACACATCTGTTTTCTCTCTCTAAAGAAGCCCTTCTCGCATGAAAATAAGGTTAGTCTGGGTGTTCTCAGCAAGTTATACCTAGCTCAGACTTTTCGCCCTAACTTCTCGCATGAGGTCCTCGCGCGAAAACTTCATTCTGCATTCTTTTCTTTGAAATTTTCCAGGCGTTACAATAACCTTCAGTGTAGCCCCTTTAACATGTAAAACTATTTTTCATTTTTTTGTTGCACTAGTCGATTGGTTAAAACTAATTAGATGAATTAATTAAAAATATTTCTAGAAAATAAAAATTGGGAGTGATGATTACCTTTGCAATTAAACTTAATGTTTTTGCTTTGATGTTAGATAGTCGAATCTAATGGTAGAATCGACTGAGATTATGTTATTACTTCAGTTAAACCTAATGTTGTGGCGCAATCAATTGGTCAAATAAATTTGAAATCGAGGGAGATCATAAAGCTCAAGAAATGAAGATGAGGAAATCAATAAATCATACCTAATCTCTTTCTATGGTGGTGGTGTGGAGATCAAATCGGAAATTGGACCGCTCGTTAAACCTCTTTTAGCCCTCGTAGAAACAAAACTAGAAGTGTGCGGAAAATTGTAAAGGGAGGGGTTTTTGTAGGCATGGCCATAGCAACATGGGAGATGAGATTGTGTCTAATCCACGAGAAACTGCTGCTTCCCAAGGAAGGAGACGTGGATAAAAATAGAAAGAAGAGGAACCATTGCTAATGGTAAGAAACGACCAAGAAACCACCAAGTAACCACCGTAATCGTTGAGTTTAAACAACCAAGATTTAATTTCAGGACCTTTCAATGGCCCACATCAATCCTACCCGTTGTTACACTCATCGCTGATAATCCTATCATACTACTTTAAAAAAAGTAACTTAAAATGACATATGGCATAATTTTAAAGTATCAAAAATTTCATTATGCCGCCCAAACTACTTTCATTTTTTATAGCAATTACTAATTAAGAAAGTAATTTTTTTTCATTCTTTTATGACTACCCTTTCTAAAATTTCATTAAACATACAATTCAATTTTTTCTAATCCTTTTAATTTACAAATAGAAAGTTATCATATATAAATATATCACATCTTTTAAAAAAATTATATATAATAGTTTATTTCAGTAATTAAAAGTATATACAGATTTATATTTATGCTTTCTTACTATTTAACTCGTATAATAGATGAGTTTTTTTTAGACTATATAATACATAATAAGTGAGAGTTATAGTTACAAAGGAGTCTTATTGTTGACAAAAGAAGCTAAGGATAAGAAGTGTTGACATATTTGAAGAACTCAGCACAACCATTGATGAGAAAGTTATTGCTGAAGAACTCTCAATATCTTGTTCATTCGTAATTAACTATATGGCTTGTTAGTGCTGATGAATAGTCACAAAGTTACTACTGTCATAAGTCCAGGGACTTGTCACTGAGGCAAGTTGCTGCTTACAAGAGATGTCACTAATTAAGGAATGCTACCAGGTGGTCACATCTTAGTAAGTTGAAGATAAATGGAGGAAGAAGCCGCTGATGAAGTGAAGTGCCACATGGCAATTCTCATTGCACAAAGATTCGGCAAGATAATCTGTTACAGGATTTTGAGTGCCATTGTCAATGTGACAATGACTTTCCTCTAAAGATGATTATGAATAGCAAAGGATTGCACTGGAATTTCTCAACACTTGACCTAGAAGTTATTATTTCAAAGTTGTTCACTGGGAATTTCGTTCATGAACTTATGTGAGCAAATTCAAAGGTAATTTTGCTTGAATCACAAAGTTCATAGCTAGAATTATTTAACAAGGGTAATCAGTTCAATTGTAATTTGTATCTTGATTCCTAAAGAAAATCTCAAGAAAAATAAGGAGCAAAATGATTTGATATTGTATTCTTATATGAATAACTATGACCACACCACAGAGAGTGCTAGAGCATATAAAAGATACATTAAACACAACTAGAATATGAACCAATCAATCATAAATAACAATACTAAATATCTCTAACATGCCCCCTTAAGTTGGATAGCGGTATCGATGTACAACTTGGACTTGATATAAGCAAAATGAGTCGGAGATTATTCTTTGGTAAGAATATCTGCAAGCTGATGTGTGGTAGCAATATAACGTATAGAAAGAGACCGAGCCAAAACCACGTCTCAAATAAAATTAAGGTCAATCTTAAATGTTTAATGCAGTTACGAAGGACTAGATTAACACCCAGATACGTAGCACCAATGTTGTCACACGAAAGAGAATGTGCACAAGTTGGAGACAACTATAGCTCATGTATAAGTTACATAATCCACCTGATCTCAGCAACAACATGAGCAATAGCCTGATGCTCAGGCTCGGTACTTGATTGTGCAACAGTATGTTGCTTCTTAGAACTCCAACAAATAAGTTTAGATTCAAGAAAGACATAATAACCTGTAGTTGAGCAACGATTATCAGGACAACCAAACCAATCAGCATGGGCGTAAGCATGAATAGTAGTTGTAAGAGGAACTAGAGATAGTCAGCTCATGAGTAATAGTACCCATAAGATACCTTAACGTATGTTTAACGGCCAAACAATGTCGAACAGTAGGGTCTGAAGAAATTAAGAAGCCTTACTAACAACATAACCAATCTCAGACATAGTTAAAACTGAATATTGTAATGTCCAATTGTGCTACAATAAAGTGAAGGATCATCCATAGGAACCCCGAAGTACCGAGAAAGCTGTCGACCTGGAGAAACTGGAGTAGATAAAGGTTTACATTAAGCTAAGCCTATGAGTTGCAAAAGATCAGATTAATAATGATGTTACGATAAGTGTAAGTTGTGATGATATATTATAGCCTCTATCTAAAGAAATGACTCGATTTTCCTAGATCCTTAAAGGAAATTTGAGAATGTAAATGTTGAATCACCTTAGAGACAAATCCAAAAGAGCCCCCGGTGATAAGAATATCATCAACATATACGGGTACATAACATGAGTGAATCTCAACAATAAACAAATAATGAAGAACATGAGATACATCGAGTAAAACCAAATGGTTGAAGAGCCATAGATAGTTTTGAAAACCAAACTCTCAAAGCTTTATTAGGGCCATATAAGGCCTTCTTCAATAAAATACATGGTGTGGTTGCATCAGGTCAACAAAACCACAAGGTTGTGCCATATACACAGTCTCGAATAAGTCACCATGCAGAAAGGCATTGTTGACGGCGATCTATCGAATATCCATCCCTAAGAAACAACAACCAGTAATACCAATCTGATGGTGGTTGGTTTGAAAATCGGGGCTGAACGTCTTGGTATACTCGCCACCCTCATGAAAGCCATGTGCAACAAGCCCGGCTTTATATCTGTGTAAAGTCCGAATAACGATCAATTCCACACATTGTTGTGTTTGATAATCATATTAAGACCGATGTGTGCGTGTATGATATTAACGAATATTAAACAAACTCAAATGGGCATCATTAATCAAATAATTATAATACCAAAGGAGTTTACATCGTTTAAGCTCGATCCACCCGAGGTGTCATGTGACAACTCCAAGTTCTCGTACCATATGATCTTCATCAACGTCTTGGAGTTCTCGCATCCTTGTAGTTCTCGCATGATTTGAGTTTTTGCTTTTCCCTTGATATTGTAATCCGTAAAGGTTAGGTCTTTACAGTTTCCCCTATAGATTATGATATTAAGCTATGTTTGACTTCAGGCATACATCTTCGAAAATTATCCGATTTCCGGGTATCTTTCACTTCAGTCTTCCCCCTCAGCTTTAACCACATCATAATGTATAGCTTTATAAATGTATCACGTCTAAATCAAGATTAAACCGTTCTATCTTGATTACTTACAACTTAAGTTGTTTAGGCATATGACAGAGAGATCCAACTTCCATTTATATTTTCAAGGAACCCGATTCTTCAATCTGATGAGTTCTGTAATGACGAACTAGATCAAAAAGTATTCTTCCCCCTATGTAAGGTGTAATAAGCCTATATTTTCAGAGCAAGAATACCAAACAATCTCAATTCTTCACTTAATTAAACCGTTTGACCATTGTCCCTATTTGTCAGATTAGATAAGCCCATATTGTCAAGTTTCAATTCACAAATGACCCGGATCAAATGTTGTTAATATAGAATTTTGAACTTGATCAAACATTAGAAAAACCCATGTTTAAGTACCAAACTTCAAATCATTCAGCATATTTTTAGATATAAACAGAAACACTTGTTCCAAAACCTTCAAATACAACAATTTTTTGCGTCTGGATCATGTTCTCATATTTTTCGATGTTTTTACGAAAATTAAAATTAGTTACAGTTAGTATGGATGATGAAGTTTTCACATGGTGAAGTTTTTACATGAGAAAATTTTCGCTAATGTCGGTTACTGTTGTGAAGATTTTGCAGGAAAATTTTTCCCTTGAAAAGTTTTCTAATGAAAAAATTTTCTCATAAAAAGTTTTCTCATAAAAAGTTTTCTTATGAAAAATTATTCTCATGGAAAGTCTTCGCATGAAAAACTTTCTAATGGAAAGTTCTCTTATGGAATAGTTTTCTCAAAATCAGTCTAAACTCAAAGATACTGAGCGTAATGATGCATATCATCAATATAACATGTAACAAAATCGATTTCATGTATATTCACCCACGTTTTCACCTTCTTCTCATTCAAAATTAGTCCAAAGTCGATCAAAACATTTAGATCATCAACTGCCATG
The DNA here is from genome assembly GCA_024085815.1 of Flaveria linearis. NCBI lineage: Eukaryota > Viridiplantae > Streptophyta > Magnoliopsida > Asterales > Asteraceae > Flaveria > Flaveria linearis. The sequence continues at coordinate 84,899 of JABSNV010000629.1, forward strand.
TTTAACGTGTTATAACGGATGATTGCATAATGAAAATCCATGTATCTAGAGCAACACATTGCTCTGAGACCAAATGTAATGTCCTAATAACGATTAATTTCACATATTGTTGAGCTTGATAATCATATTAAAACAGATGTGTGTGCGTGTGATATCAACGAACATTAAAAAAACTCAAACGGATATTATTAATAAAATGATTACAATACAAAAAGAGTTTGTATCATTTAAGCTTGATCAACTCGTGGTGAGCTTCCCTCCGCCGGCCTATCACACAACTGTATACTCACTCACCCTCAGAGCATTTTTACAAAATAAAACACACATAATAAAATACAAAGGAAAAATATATATTTATACTAATAACTGTTCTCGCGCAACAACATAAGGTTGTTGTGCAATAACCAATGTTTTCAGAACAGGATCGGACGTCGAACCAGACGCCTTACTGGTTTGGTGGTCGGACCGGTCGGACCGGTTGGACCGGATTTAACTATATTTTAATCATATTTATATATGTAATTAAATATAAGTAATTTATATATGATTTATACATATATTTTATAGTTATATATAAAACTTAACTATATTTGTATATCCGACGTACTAATTTATGGTTTAACACCCCGTTTTTACCCACTAAAATAAAAAAAATAAATTGAAAACCGGTCCAAACCGGCCCGGTTCGCCCGTCCAACCGCCGGTTCGGGTACGACCGGCCGGTTCAACCTTCCAAAAACGAACCACCCCAGACCGGACCGGACCAGGCACCGATTCCCGATCGAACGGTCGGACCGACCGACCGTCGGACCGTCCGGTCCGATCCGGTCTCAACAACAATGGCAATAACTCCAAGTTCTCGTGCGATAAGATCTTCATCAACATATTGGAGTTCTCGCATGATTTGAGTTTTTGTTTTTCACTTGATATTGTAATCTATAAAGGCTAGGTCCCTATAATCTACTCACGGATCCCCTTTTTGATCCTATAAACCCACTTATAGCAAGTAATGTTGGCATGGTTGAGAGGTGGCACCAATACTGAGGTTCGATTGAAGTATAAGTGGAAAGTTTAGTACGCATATCATCATACCATACTGACCATTTGTGTGTTTGTGTGAAGGTAGTAGGCTTAGAATATGCTGCGGAAAGGCATGAAAAAGTACAAGATCAGGAAAATGTTTTGGCTGATGGGTGTGGTCACATGAATAAGTGACCATAGAATTAGAAGGACGAGAAGGTACAGGAACCGGTGGTCGTGGGTGGTGGTGGTGGTGAAAGTGGGATAGGGATGGCGCTGTGGTCGAGAAGGGGGTGATGGGGGTGGTGGTATGGTCGAGGGAGATGGGGCGTAGTAGTAGAGGTGGATGGCATAGATGGCGGAATAACCGAGAATGAGGGTATGATAGTAGTTGGAGGCTTAGAAATATGAGTCGGTAATGGTATTGAGAAAATAGTCTCTTGAAATACAACATGATAAGAAGCATAAGTACGTAGAATGTGAGGATTGTAACACAAATAACCTCAATGATTAGGTGCATGCCTGAGGAATATACAAGGAACGGATTTGGGTGAGACTTTATCTGGTAGAATATCACCAAGAAATGGATAACAAAGGCACCCAAAGGCGCATAAAAGTGTATAATCTGGTCTAGATCAAAATAGAATCTCATAAGGAGAAAGATGATCAAGATTCTGAGAAGGCAAACGATTGATGAGAAAAGCAGTTGTGGCATAAGCATCATACCAAAATTTGTGAGGTAGATGTGGGTGGAAAAGTAAAGCTCGAGCAATCTCGAATAAATGATGATTTTTACGCTCAACCACCCTGTTTTGTTGAGGAGTGTAAGGACATGAGATCTGGTACGTTATGCCAGAATCAGAAAGGAACTGGCTCATCAGACCACGGGTAAGCTTAGGAATGCCATCACAATATAAGTGTTTAATGGTGTAAGAAAATAAGTTTTCGACAAAAGGTTTATAAAGAAGAAATGAGTCAACGGCTTGGGAATGATGGGTCAAAGGATACATCCAGGTAACTGACTAAAATCATCAAAAAAAATAATAATGAAGTAGCGGTAACCAGAATGAGAAATGGTGGGTGGTGGGCCCCAAATGTGCACAATGAATGATGTATAAAGGTACAGTGCTGCAAAATAAAGATAGATAAAAAGTTAATCGGGTAGACTTTGCGGTATTGAGAGCATTACACCTTACACGTCGTGTTTAGAGATTTAGAAGAAATAGGAAGAGATGAAATGCGAGAAAAGACATAATCAAAAGGATGACAAAGATGAAAGTACCATAACTCATGAGAGACATAACAACAGAAAGCGAATCGTGGTCTAGGCAATAGATGATGGAGGACTTGGCCGGTCAGAGTCTAAATGGACAAACCACAATGTGAGAATGTCATGGAAAATAGGTTGGTCAATAACTAAGTGAGTGATGGATAAAAGTTTTTTGTTAAGCAAGGGATAACCCGTACATTTTTAAGCGTATGAGTGCAATTTGATAAAGAAAGTAAAGCATAACCAATATGAGAGATAGTAAGCGACATACCATTGCCCACAATCATTTTTTCCGAACCGAAATACGGTGTTGCATCATAAAATATGTCCATGTTCAAGGTCATGTGAGCCGTAGAAGTAATAGGCTTTGCGGCCAATCTAAAATATAAACAAACCAGTCGTTGAGGAGTTTAGTTGGTAAAATATTTGTGTTTGAAGTTAATTTGAGCCCCATACCCAAAACAATAAGAATCTTGTTGAGTGTGAAACCACTCCACAATTTCACACGGAAAGCAGGTAAACCACTAATAATAGTGGTGGAGTTGGTTTATTCTTGTTTATCCTATATATGGGATCTAAATCTGTATTTGTAATTGTACCAAGCTTAATAAAAACCTTCTAGTTACCAAGAGTGGACGTAGGTCAGAGCCGGACCGAACCACTATAAATCTTTGTGTTGTTCTTGTGGTTGTGTTGATTGTGTTCGTGTGTGTGATAACGTCCGATCCTAACAACTGGTATCAGAGCACCAGGCTCTTGACAGACTCACACGAACCAGAAGGAGGTGTACAAGAACAGAAGAGAAGACACTGACCTGTGAAATCAGGAACTAGGGTTCCGATCAGAGACTGCTGGCGCTAGCACCACCGCCACCGCCGCCCTCTTCACCGTCGTCAGTCGCCGCAGCCGCCGCCGCTCACCTGTCGCCGCCCTTCTGCTCCGGTTAGGGTCCCGTTCGAACCCAACCGACCTGTGCCGCCTTACACCAACAGCCGTTGTCATCATCTCTGCTCTGATTTGGCGTTCTGGGGGTGGATAGAGAAGAAAGCAAAGGAGCAGCTTTCCTTTTTTTAAGTGGAGAAGAAAGGAGCAGCTTTTGTTTTAAGTGGAGAAGAAAAGCATCGTGTGATTCACTTTTTATATGGAAAATTGAGTTTCTTTCAATTTTACCAAAAGGACCCCTCAACTTTGACAAGTATCTCATAACATCCATCATCCACAACTTGGTTGTTTATCGCCGTTCAAAGCTTGAAAAAGATAAGTTTCTTGCTTTCATATATTACTTCTATAAATTACCACTTAGCAGTACGAATCTGTTGGTTAGTAGTTATTTGGTAATTTGTAAAATGGCAGAGGATGGTAAAATCAAGATTGATAAGTTTGATGGAACCGATTATGGATTTTGGAAAATGCAAATTGAAGACTTATTATATCAGAAAAGTTTGCATTTACCAATGTTGGGACAACAACCAGATGACATGTACGATGATGAATGGAAGCTGTTGGATCGACAAGCCTTGGGTGTAGTTAGGCTTTCATTAACAAAGAGTGTTGCGTATAACATTGTTAATGAAACAACTACTTATGGAGTATTTAAGGCTTTGTCCAACATGTACGAGAAGCCGTCCGCTTCCAACAAAGTGTTCCTCATCAAACAATTGGTTAACACGAAGATGAAGGAAGGCATGTCAGTTGCCGCTCACATAAACGAGTTCAACTCGATTATTTCTCGTTTATCCTCAGTAGAAATAAAGTTTGAAGATGAAGTAAAAGCGCTCCTCCTTTTATCATCCTTGCCCGACAGTTGGTCAGGCACAGTCACAGCTGTTAGTAGTGCATCCGGCACTACCAAACTCACTTTTGAGAGTATTCGTGACTTGATCATAAATGAAGATATCAGACGAAGAAGCAATGGTGAGACTTCTAGTTCTAGTTCTTTATTACACACAGAAAGTAGAGGAAGAAGAAACGAAAGAGGTCATAATCGAGGCAGGTCAAAATCTAGAAGAAGGGGGCAGTCTAAGAACCGAAAAGACATTGAATGTTGGAATTGCAAAGAAAAGGGTCATTTTAGAAGCCAATGTCCAAAACCATCAACATCCAAGAAAGAAGTCAATCATGTTGCATCTGAAGAATCCGATGACACTCTCATATGTTGTGTTGAGAATGATGTGGAATCCTGGATTATGGATTCGGGTGCTTCTTTTCACGCTATCTCATGCCCAGATATGGCAAAGAATCTGCGAACAGGCAACTTTGGTAAAGTTCGTTTAGCCGATGATCAAATGCTTGATATCACAGGTATTGGAGATGTAGACTTGAAGACCTCATTAGGAACTATATGGACATTAAAAGATGTCAGGGTTATTCCTAATTTGAGGAGAAAGTTGATTTCAGTTGGAAAATTGGATGATGAAGGGTTTAATGTTCACTTTGGGGGTGGACAATGGAAAGTGATCAAAGGCAATTTAGTGATTGCCAAAGGAAAGAAGAAAGGCACTCTATACATGGCAGAAGTTTTCGCTGAAGGTGTTCATGCAATGACCACCGGTTCGAGTCCATCAAATTTGTGGCACAACCGACTCGGACATATGAGCGAGAAGGGATTGAAGATGTTGGCTCAGAAAGGAAAGTTTCCAGACTTGAAGAAAGTGGAAACCGAATTTTATGAACCTTGTGTTCTAGGAAAACAAAAGAGGGTTACCTTTGTGAAGACAGGGAGGACACCGAAAGCTCAGAAGTTGGAGCTTGTTCACTTGGATGTATATGGACCAACTTCAGTTTCATCTCTAGGAGGCTCAAGATACTATGTTACCTTCATCGATGATTCAACACGCAAGGTATGGGTATATTTTCTTAAACATAAATCTGGTGTATTTGATGTTTTTAAGATATGGAAATCTGCTGTTGAAAATGAAACTAATTTGAAGGTAAAGTGCTTAAAATCGGACAATGGTGGTGAATACATAAGCAAGCAGTTCACTGATTATTGTGCCAAGGAAGGGATAAAGATGATCAGGACAGTTCCAGGAACTCCTCAGCAGAATGGTGTAGCTGAGAGAATGAACAGAACATTGAATGAAAGGGCTAGAAGCATGAGGTTGAATGCCGGGATGCCCAAAACATTCTGGGCAGATGCAGTTAACACTGCAGCCTACTTGATCAACCGTTCACCATCCGTTCCCTTGGATTTCAAATTGCCAGAAGAAATGTGGCAAGGAAAGGAGGTAAGTCTCGAACACTTACGAGTCTTTGGTTGTAGTGCTTACGATTTGTTAGAAGTTAGTGACAGGGATAAGCTAGACTCAAAGTCCAAGAAGTGTACATTCATTGGCTATGGGTTAGAAGAAATGGGTTACCGACTTTGGGATAATGAAGGAAGAAAAGTAATCAGAAGCAAGAATGTCATCTTCAATGAAAACGAGTTGTACAAAGACAGAAACACCAAAAGACCAGAAGTTCAGAAAGAAAGTGTCGAGTTTGAAAGTGGTGAAAAAAGAAAAGAAGCTTCAGTCGACATTCCAGAAAATGGAAATGAGTCAAGTGGCAGTAGGAGCTCAGGGGATGTACCTAGTAATGTTTATGAGGAAGAAGAAGCTGCTCCTCAAACTCCAGAATCCCCAGAAACACCTCAAAATCAACCAAGGAGGTCGTCTAGAATCACTAGACCACCAGAAAGGTACTCACCATCAGTCAACTACATACTTTTGACAGATAACGGTGAACCTCAGTGTTACTCTGAAGCTATGGGATTGAAAGATTCATTGCAGTGGGAGCTTGCAATGAAAGATGAAATGAAGTCGCTTGAGAGAAACAAGACCTGGCACTTGACAAAGCTTCCATCTGGGAAGAAGGCTCTTCAGAACAAATGGGTTTTCAGGGTCAAGGATGAACATGATGGTACCAAACGGTACAAAGCAAGATTAGTAGTCAAGGGATTTCAACAGAAAGATGGAATTGATTTTAATGAAATATTCTCTCTAGTGGTGAAGATGACTACCATCAGACTTGTTCTCAGTATTGTAGCAGCAGAAGGCTTGCATCTAGAGCAGCTAGATGTCAAGACAACTTTTCTATATGGTGACCTAGAAGAAGACATCTACATGACACAACCAGAAGGTTTTCAGGTTAAAGGCAAAGAAAACTTGGTATGTAAGTTGAAGAAGAGTTTGTATGGTCTGAAACAAGCGCCCAGACAATGGCATTTGAAGTTTGATAACTTCATGGGAAGAGTTGGGTACAAGAGATGTGACAATGACCATTGTTGTTACATCAAGAGGTTTAAGGATTCTTATATCATTCTACTACTCTATGTGGATGATATGTTAATTGCCGGTTCAGACATGACAGAGATCAAGAAGTTAAAGAAACAAATGTCTGAAGAATTTGAGATGAAAGACTTAGGAGCTGCAAACCAAATACTCGGGATGAGTATTTTCAGAAACAAAGAAGATGGTTCTTTGACACTCTCTCAAGAGTAGTACATTGAGAAAGTGTTAGAGAGATTCAGCCTAAAAGATGCCAAGATCAGAAGCACACCTTTGGGAAGTCACTTCAAGCTTTCTAAAGTTCAGTCACCCAAATCAGATGAAGACAAAGCAGAAATGGCTAATGTTCCTTATGCATCTGCAGTTGGTAGCCTCATGTATGCAATGGTATGCACGAGACCAGATATAGCTCATGCAGTGGGAGTTGTTAGTCGGTTTATGTCCAATCCGGGGAAAGAACATTGGGAAGCAGTTAAATGGCTACTAAGGTATTTGAAGGGTACTTCAAAAGTGGCATTGCATTTTAAAGGAAAAGATGTTATTCTGAAGGGTTTTGCAGATGCAGACCTTGGTGGTTGCAAAGAGTCATACAAAAGCACCACCGGGTATGTCTTTACAGTGGGAGGCACTGCGGTAAGTTGGATGTCCAAACTTCAGAAAAGTGTTGCCCTTTCAACCACAGAAGCAGAGTATATGGCAATTGCTGAAGCAAGCAAAGAGCTTATATGGTTGAAGAACTTTCTCAACGAATTTGGCAAAGAACAAGTTGACTGTACACTATTCTGTGACAATCAAAGTGCAATTCATCTTGCAAAGAATCCTGTCTTTCATTCGAAGACAAAGCACATACAGCTGAGATATCACTTCATTAGAGAAAGAATTAATGATGGCACTGTAAAGTTGAAGAAGATCAAAGGAACTGAAAATCCAGCTGATATGTTGACTAAGGTTGTTACCTTAGAGAAGTTGAAGCTTTGCACAGCTTCAACTGGCCTTCAGGATAATTGAAGAGAAGGCCGGGGTAACTAGGAAGATAGTGAAGATGAAAAGTTTCTTACAGAAATACAGATACACAGTTGAAGCACAGGTGAAGATTGTTCCGTTGCTTCAAGTGGGAGATTGTTGAGTGTGAAACCACTCCACAATTTCACACGAAAAGCAGGTAAACCACTAATAATAGTGGTGGAGTTGGTTTCTTCTTGTTTATCCTATATATGGGATCTAAATCTGTATTTGTAATTGTACCAAGCTTAATAAAAACCTCCTAGTTACCAAGAGTGGACGTAGGTCAGAGCCGGACCGAACCACTATAAATCTTTGTGTTGTTCTTGTGGTTGTGTTGATTGTGTTCGTGTGTGTGATAACGTCCGATCCTAACAAATCTGATCCTCTTAGATCACCTTTGTTCTAACATCTTAAGTTGGGCTATTAAAGTATAAATCAAAAAATCCATATCCAAAGTCAACCTGCTGACCCACGTGATTCTTAGACGCAAACTGACAGACATTGGAGGTAGGGTTGTGAACACTTCGTTTCGCTTGGAAAAAGGTCAAAAAAAGCTTACTCGAAAATGCTTTGAATTTAAATTGTCGGTGTGAAAACTGGTTACAAGTCAAGCAGGCTCGGTTTAGCTCGTTTGTTAGCTCAGCTTGGTATAGCTCGGATTATTTTACTCGTACTATATATTATTTGTATGTATATAACATATATGATAACATTTGTTCATTTATTATAAGTACAATATATTTTGTTTCGTTGTTTATAATGTTAAGATATTAAGATATAATGTTTGTATTGGATAGCTTTATGTGTTTCTTCTACATTAGAATTAATTATTTAAGCATACTTTTAATTTTTTATTAAAAAATAGACTAGTAGATATTATGTAGTGTTCTGGATTTTGTTTGTTCTGATGTTGAAGTTATTTGTATATTGTTAAAGCTAAACTTAGTTTCTTTAAATTAATTTATATTTTATGAAACTTGATATAAACATGTTATGAGTTATACACTATGTCGTATTTATTTTGCATTTGATTTTTTTAATGGAAAAACTTCATAAAATAATAACAAAATTTTATAAGTGTTTCAATCAGGTCACTCAAGTTTTAAATTGTTTGAATCAAGTCACTTAACTTTGGGGTGGTGTTCTAATCCTATGTAATTAACCTGTTACTAGATAATTATTTATTTTTCAAGTTTTATGAGTGTTCCACTAGTGCCGCCCACCACCACCGCCATCCCACTACCATCACTACCCACTACCACCGTCGTCCCACCACCACCTTCGTCCCCCACCGTCGCCGCCCACCACCACCTTCGTCCCCCACCATCGCCTCCTACCACCACCACCGCCGTCCCCCTCTATCTCCGGCTACCACCACCGTCGTCGGCCCACCATCGCTGCCACGACCACCACTGTCATCGCCCCACCATCGCCGCCCACCACCACCATCATCGCCCCACCATCACCCCCACCATCACCCCCACCACCACTGTCGTCGCCCCACCATCGCCGCCCACCACCACCGTCGTCCCCCTCCATCGCCGCCCACCACCACCGTCGTCCCCCACCATCGCCGCCCACCACCACCGTCGTCCCCCACCATCGCCGCCCACCACCACCGTCGTCCCCCCACCATCACCGCCCACCACCACCGTCGTCCCCCACCATCGCCGCCCACCACCACCGTCGTCCCCCACCATCGCCGCCCACCACCACCGTCGTCCCCCCACCATCGCCGCCCACCACCACCGTCGTCCCCCCACCATCGCCGCCCACCACCACCGTCGTCCCCCACCATCGCCGCCCACCACCACCGTCTCCCCCCACCATCGCCGTCCACCACCACCGTCGTCCCCCCACCATCGCCGCCCACCACCACCTCCTCTCACCTTTGACCGTCCATTTTACCTACTATTCAGATTAAATACACAAGTCGAGCCGATTTCGAGCTTATCCTGGCTCGGCTCGGCTTGGCTTGACATTCGTCATTACTGCGGAGCCAGATGTGATCGGAAATGCAGCTGCTCATGACGAACATGTGTCGCCATCGCTACCACCAAAACGCTCTATACCGTAGTCATCACGATTTGATTTCCGGTCACAAATGTGTATATTATTGTTTGGCAACGTGGCTACACTGTTACTTTCTATCCGTTCATATTTAGTAGGGAAAAATAATCCGATTAGAAATAGGAGAAGAAACATGTCAGCAATAAAAATTTCATATACCTTGTATATCCAAAGAGCGAGGGAAAAATCATCAACCATTTGTTAACTTTGATGTTAAGAGTTTCTGAATACATCATGTCTTTGGAATCTTTTGTATAATTCTCACTATAAAATCATGGTCCTTGTTGAGGAATCTGAACTGGTCTTCCAAGGATCGAGCAATACGATCTGATATCATGAAGAAAATCTCAAGAAAAATAAGGAGCAAAACGATTTGATATTGTATTATTATATGAATAACCATGGCCACACTCCTATATATGGAGAGAGCTAGAGCATATATAAAATATACATTAAACATAACTGGAATATGAAACAAAGGGCGTACCTGGTGCTGCAAAGAGCTCCTGCGTTTTCGCAGGGTCCAGGGAGGGTCCGTCCCATTTAAGGGAAGATGTACACGGTCTTTCCCCCACATTTTGTGGGGAGGCCGTTTCCACGGATCGAACCTGAGACCTTCGGTCCCTTAGAAACAACTTTTACCGCTGCGCCAAGGCCCGCCCTCTAACTGGAATATGAAACAATTAATCCTAAATAGCAATACTAAATATCTCTAACAATGTCCATGATTTATTGAATAAAACTTCACATTTCTCATTGTACCTTGAGTTCGTTTAAACAATCTGTTTATTCTATTGTTTGTTCAAATTGTGATGCTAATGATGATGATGATAAAACAATGATACCCTCTAAAAGTGACTTAACAAATTCTTTCGCTGTTTAACTAATCAATTTAGCTTGCTCACCATCCACATTATTTATGCCTTTACAGGGATGTTTCATATAATAATTTTACTTGGGATGATGCTTCCGGTCCAAAAAAGTGTGATGAAGAGACAGTGTAAGTCGTTTTTTTTTCATCCTCATAGCAAAGGACATATATGTATGCTAGATCTCTTTGGTTTTGTTTCAAATTTATGCTTAATGTAAACGAACTTTTCTCAACTTGACTTAGAAACGTGGTGGAGAGCTATACTTCGCCAAGAAATAAACGGTAAGACACAAGCCCGCAACTTCATTTTAGGTCACGATACCTACATCAAGTGTTGTAAAAGCATTAAAACATGTGCAAAAGTACTGGGCTCCCACTCCTAAAATAGTTGCTAAAGCCTGGTAAATTGGCTTGCTAAAAGGGTGGTGTGGGAAAAACTCCCCAACAGTTCTAGTATATTACTAATTTTTTTAGAGGTAACTTTGTAAAATAGTAATCAACTTTCAAAAGTGTTCTACTTAGATAACTCAAGTTTTAAAAATACTCTAGTTAGTTCACTCAGTTTTATATTTTATATAAATTAAAAGCCTTAATATATATTTTGGTATGTTAGTTCACTCAGTTTTTATATTTTATATAAATTAAAAGCCTTAATATATATTTTGGTATGTTATACTTTTGGTTTCAATTAGAAAATATTTTTTCTATCTTTGATGCTGATATGGAACGTTGACGTAAATTTTAGGTACTTTTTTTTATTTTTTTTCATAATTAACATGTTTTTTTATTTTTTAATATAATTTTATATATTGCAAATTCTGACCACCACGTCTTCTCCACCGTTACTTACTTGACATAAGAAATTTAATGAGGACTCGATTTGATCATTTGATGGTCCAATTTGAGAAAAATATGCATGAGTGACTAAATTAGAACACTTTTGAAACTTGGTTACTATTCTGTGACATTTTTCCTTTTTTTATTTATATATTTGGTTGTTTTAATTAGTATTTTAATAAACATATCATTAAAATGTTTTAGTTTAAAACAAGCTATTCTAATTTTAAATAAAGCTTTTAGAATCAAGAACAGAATATATATCTCTTAATCACCTCATTAGTTTGGTAAGCATAAAAATATACAAGTTTACATTTACATTAGATATTCAATATATGAAAGCACTTATATTTATGTACTCGCCTAAAAGTACCTTGCTTTAAAAAGGCCTCCGAGGAGTTCAGGTCCTGAAAGCAAAGGCGCAAGGGGAGAGTTTCACATACACGAAGCATTGATTTATGTACAACCAAATAAGCTTATGTATAACCAAAAGATGCATCTCTCTCATCCGTTTTACATTTTATCCTTTTATCAAGTAAATAATTTGTAATCCCTTCATCTCCTTTGTTGTTTTTACATATTACTGCCTACATAAACCGATTTTAGAAAAACTCAAATCAACTTTGACCAAGAAGTGCATGAGGTACTGCCTCTAACATCCTGAGGCGCTTTCATGATCCCTCCCTTGAGCATCAGGCGGGCCTCAATCGTGCCTATTAAACAAAGCTGGGGGTGGGGCTCTAGTACAAGAGTACATTTAGACCTAAATGATCCGCCTTTGGACTGGCCTTACTAGGTCAACCAATATCAGAGACTTAAATGGAATTTTGGGGCTCATGTCCGAGCCTACGACCAGGTTTTTAGTTTTCAATCCAGCCAGGGTTATAGAGTCACACAAACCACAATAGTGATGTGTAAGATTCAAAACTAGATAATGATTTCTTTGTCCTATATATTTTATATGTAGAAACAATATTCATCCATGTCTCAGGAAAGATTTCCCATGTATGAAAGTGAATAAACAACGTAAGTAAAGTCTTTACATCACCATATCAACACGCTAAGCTCATCTTACTGTCTTGTATCTTATTTAAAATGTAATATTTTGCATAAGAAATATATTCTCTGCGCATCAATTGTGGGGGTGAAGAGGTCGATATCAACCGTACCATCAAATATGAAGCTGATACACAGAGAAAAGGTGCCTCATCGTATCACAATGGTGGAAATTGGGCATTTAGCAGCACAGGAAACTTCTTTTATGATATCGAGGATACCAATGTCTATATCCTTTCCAACACGTCTAAGCTCAATAATATATCCACATCTGAAACCGAATTATATACAAAAGCACGCACAAGTGCTATTTCTCTTACTTATTATGGACTTTGTCTTATGAATGGAAACTATATTGTGAATCTGCACTTCGCAGAGATCGTTTTCATCCAAGATAATTCTTTTAACAGCCTTGGAAAGCGTGTATTCGATGTTTATGTGCAGGTGATTCAACTTTCTCATATAATAATCAGGTGACAGCATAAAAATGCAACTTTGGTTAGTTTTCTATTTAGGGTAACCGCTAGAAAACCATTAACATGTCAAAAAGTCTGATATAAGGCACTAGAAGTGATATATACTCTTACGAAATACTCACAACCATCTATTGTTAGGAGGATGTATCATTCCTCTTAAGTTATATACCTAACATAGCTGATATATAGACTTCACATTAGAATTAAAAGTCAACATGGTCAAAAGTTACAGCCACAACAACATTTTGAACGGTTAGTAGATCGTATTACCTCAATGAAAGTTGGTGACCTTAGAGAAATACTTTTAAAACACGGTGTTTACACTTCAGTAGCTATTTGACAAGTATTAGTAATTAGGGGTTTGTTTTCTAAATGTTAACCAACTTAATTGTCAGTTGGATGAGTATGTTTAGTCGGTTCTTCATCATTTAACATCTTTTGAAAACTTCTATTGTAGGGGGAGTTAAAACTAAAAAATTTTGATATTGTAAAAGAGGCTGGAGGAACAGGAAGAGTAGTTATAAAAAGTTATAGGGTTGATGTGAAGAATAACACACTCAAGATTCGACTTTACTGGGCTGGAAAAGGCACTCTTGCAATTCCAATTAGAGGAAGTTATGGTCCGATTATATCAGCAATATCAGTTGACCCAAGTAAGTAATTCTTCATAATCTATCAAATCTATTTCTATGAATATCTTATCTCTGACCTTAAAGATCGCCTAAATCCAACAAAAACATGTAGAGACAGGTTGATAGAAATTGGAAAATTCAATTAACTGAAATCAGGAAAAACAAGGGATAGGCCGATCTCCATATAAAGATGGAAAATGTATTGTAATTGATTGATTTGAACTAAAGAATACAGAAGTTAATATAGACAATTTACATAAAGGAAAGGAGCAAGAATGAAGGCTAATTCTACGGATCTAGCTAAAGTTAAGGATTACATATATTCATTCTAAATATAAATATGGCTAAGATTGATCAATGAAGTTATGATTCACTAATATTCCTTATACGCCCCCGCAAGATGGAGGATCCGTCGGATACTCCGATCTTGGATCGATTGCGAAGAAAAGGTGCTCGTGATAAAGGTTTTGTGAGCATGTCTGCAAGTTGATCTTGGGAGCTAATGTGTAGGACCCGTAATTGACCGGCCGATACTTGTTCCCGGACAAAGTGATAGTCAAGTGCAATATGCTTCATTCGAGAATGGTAGACAGGGTTGGCACAAAGATATGTGGCTCCTGTATTGTCACAAAATAATGTCGGTGTGTGGGTCGTAGGAATGCCCAGTTCATGTAGTAAGTTTTTGGTCCATGTGAGTTCAGCAGATGCATTGGCTAAGGCCCTGTACTCCGCCTCTGTAGAGGAGCGGGAAACTGATTTTTGACGAGCGGACTTCCATGAGATAATGTTTGTTCCAAGGTAAAGCACGTATGCAGTGGTTGACCGACCAGCGTCATTTACACCACCCCAATCTGAATCTGAAAAGGCTGAGAGAGTGAGAGAGGAATTGCGATTTAGGAAGAGACCATGATGAATTGTGCCTTTAAGGTACCGAAGAACTCGTTTAAGAGCTTGCCAATGAGTTTGGCGTGGATTGTGCATGAATTGAGACAACTTGTTAACGGCGTATGAAATGTCCGGTCGAGTGAACGCTAGGTATTGAAGAGACCCAACGAGTTTTCGGTAAGGAGTGACATCTACCGAAGGAGAGGAGTCGTTGGAAGATAAGGACTCAGTAGCGCTAAGAGGTGTGATGACATCCTTTGCGCCATCCATTTGAAATTGTTGTAGAATATCATGAATGTAACGATGTTGTGACAAGAAGAGACCCTTTGGTGTAGGGATAACTTCAACGCCTAGGAAGTGATGAAGCATGCCGAGATCTTTGACGGAGAATTTCTCGCTTAAGGCTTTGATGAAGCGATCGAGAAACTGTGAATCATTTCCCGTAAGGATGATATCGTCCACATAAACCATAAGTAGCAAGTGATGTTTGATTGTTGGTAGACGAATAGAGAAGCATCGGCTAAGGATTTGCGAAACCCAAAGCGTAGAAGAAATTTTGTTAGCTCAATGTACCAAGCTCGTGGAGCTTGTTTTAGACCATATAGAGCCTTTCTAAGTTTGCAAATATGACTAGGAAATTGTGGATTTATGTAGCCCGGTGGTTGAGTCATGAACACATCTTCATGGAGGGTTCCATGAAGAAAGGCATTGTTGATGTCAAGTTGACGTAACGACCAATTTTTCGAGATAGCAATTGAAAGAATAGTGCGAATGGTGATGGGTTTCGTAACGGGGCTGAATGTATCAAAGTAGTCTTTCCCGTGTTGTTGTAGAAAACCCTTTGCCACAAGACGGGCCTTATATTTTTCAATTGAACCGTCAGGATTACGTTTGATTTGAAAGACCCATTTACAACCAATTGGTGTGTGGGAGTTGGCAGGTACAAGATCCCATGTTTGGTTGTGAATGAGCGCATTAAACTCGGAATCCATAGCTTCACGCCACTTGGGGTCTTTGGAAGCTTGATTGTGAGTGGTTGGTTCAAGAGTGGGTGGTAGTGGGTGAAGAGTGGTAGTGTTAACAGTATGTGGGTTATAGTATTTGGGATTTGGTTTGCGGTTGCGTTGTGGACGATTGAGGGAGGGCGGTAAGGGGGAAGTGGTAGATGCGGAAGTGTGAGAGTTGGTTGTAGGATCCGTAGAAATAGAAGTTGAGTGAGAAGGTGATATTTGGTCATTTTGGTTGGAGGTAGTGGAAAAAATATCCGTGGGGGGTGGGGAATAATTGGAATTTGATGGAGATGAGCTGATGTTTGGAATGGAGGAGGTATTGGTGGTGTGTGGCGTAATGGGAGTGGGTGTGGGAGTAGGTAGTGGGTTAGATGGGGAGGTTGGGTTCGTGGTTTGTTGCATGGATATAGGGGTTGGAGAATTTGGTGGAGTGGCAGTAGCATGGGGAATAATGGCAGGAGTTTTTGATGAAGATTTTTTATGGATAGGAGGTGGTGGAACGAATGTTTCTGGTGTAGGAAGAGAGAGTGGAAGAGTGCCATGCATTGAGAATGGAAACATGTGCTCAATAAACTCGACATGACGAGAGTGGTACAAACGGTTAGATGTGGGGTCATAGCATTTGTAGGCGGATTTAGATGATGAGTAGCCAAGAAAAACACATTTTATAGAGCGCGGGTGAAGTTTAGAGGGTGCATAGGGACGTAACCAAGGAAAACATAAGCAACCGAAAGGTTGTAGTTTTGTATACTTTGGTTTGATTTTATACAATTTTCGTAAGGAGATTTAAAATCTAAGATTTGTGTAGGGAGGCGGTTAATTAAGTACACCGCGGTTTGAAACGCGTGTGACCAAAAAGTGAGGGGCAAATTGGCATGATGGAGTAAAGATAGCCCGGTTTCGACGATATGTCTATGGCGTCGTTCGGCAACACCATTTTGTTCCGGTGTGTGTGGAGGAGTGGTGAAGTGAGAGATTCCATTCTTTTGAAGATACGGAACTAGCCCAATGTATTCTCCACCATTGTCCGAAAACAATGAGACTAATGGTGTGCGAAAAAATTTTTCTACTAGTGTTTTAAATTGGGGAAATAAGATTGAGACATCCGATTTTCTTTTTATTGGATACAACCATGTATATTTGGAGTAGAAATCGACAAAAATAATATAATACGCATATCCATCATTTGATGTTTGAACCGGACCCCAAACATCCGAGTAGACAAGTTCAAGTGGTTTGGACACTTTGAAAGAGTTTTCGCCAAAAGGCTTTTTATGACTTTTATTTAAAGAACAAGCATCACAATGAAAAGAAGTGTTCGACATTTATTGTAATCAAGTCCTAAATTATTAAGCAAAAGCTTTAGGACTTTGATGGATGGATGACCGAACTTGTGATGCCACGAAAGAAGTGAACCGAGTGCCTTGATGCTTGAGTTGAGTTGTTTAATAGAAGGTTGTGGAAAGATGTTGGCGTAATACACATCATTGATGTTGACTCCCGCATGAGCCGCGCCCCCGTGCGAAGATCCTTAACAAAAAAATGAAAAGGAAAAAATTCAACTGAAACATGATTAGTTTTGCAAAGTTTGGCTACCGAAATAAGATGGTTGCG
Source organism: Flaveria linearis (assembly GCA_024085815.1). Classification (NCBI taxonomy): domain Eukaryota; kingdom Viridiplantae; phylum Streptophyta; class Magnoliopsida; order Asterales; family Asteraceae; genus Flaveria; species Flaveria linearis. The sequence continues at coordinate 101,913 of JABSNV010000629.1, forward strand.
TAAATGGGGAACAAGCAAAACATTATTTAAACTTAATGTACGATAAGTGGTGGGAATGGTGGTATGACCGGTGTGCGAAATAGATAGAGTTTTACCATTTCCGAGCACGATCTCATTAGGTCCTCCATATTCAGAGAGGTGGTGTAAATAAGATTGGTCGGATGTAGCATGATGGGATGCCCCGGTATCAAACATTAACGGTGGTGTAAATTGTGACGAATTTGCCATTGACGCATTCACGGTTGGGTTGGTAGAGACATTAATGTTGTTGTTTGTAAAAAACGTGCGAGCTTCCGACAATCTTTAGTGTCATGACCTAGAATGCTACAAAATTGACAAAATAAATTATTACGGTTAGTACGGAAATGAGTCATATGGCCACTGTTGTTGTTTTGAGATGGGCCACTGTTGTAATTTTGGGATTGAGTATTCCTTGGTCCAAAGGAGTTGGGCTTGTTTGAGTTTCTGGCTGCATACGAAGGCCGTGAAGATTGTCTTGGCCCTTGCCTTTGTGTGTTATTAACTGTAGCAATTAGGGGTACAGGTTTCGAAGTCTGAAGGGATCTTTCATGGTCAACCAATTTCTCATAGAAATCAGAAAAAGTAATCGGTGTGTCTCGAATCTTCAAGGCGGCAGAAATTTCTTTGTAATCGTCACCCAAGTGTGTGAGTATGTGAACAATGAGGTCGTCGTCATCAATCGGCTTTTGAGCCAAGGCTAATTCATCCGCTATAGCTTTCATCTCGTTGAGGTATTCGGCAACGGTTTGGTTCCTTTGCTGTTTGTAGCAAGTTTGGATCGAAGGGAGATGATTCGGGACCGCGAGACGCCGGCGTAGCTCTCGGTGAGGCGTTTGAAAAACTCGTTGGATGTGTCAGCAGAAGATACAATTGGTTGAATCGTATCCGAACAGCTTCCAAGAAGTGCTCCGAGAAGGATTTGGTCTTGGCGAAACCAGAGACGGTAGGCAGGATTCAGCTTTCCTTCAAGTGTTTTTGGTGGTGGTTCGGTTCGGCCGTCGACGAACTGTTCTAGTTCGAGACCTGTGAGTGTGGACAAAACTTGTTTTCGCCATGAGGGAAAATTGTTGGTGGTTAGTTTGATCGGAAAATGGGTGTGAGTAGAGAGCTCAACAATGGTGGATGAAGTAGACATGGTGGCTGAATGGAAAGAGAACAGGGAAGGTGATTGGATCGGAAAAAAAAACTCAGAGGAGTAGTCTTGCTCTGATACCATATAAAGATGGAAAATGTATTGTAATTGATTGATTTGAACTAAAGAATACAGAAGTTAATATAGACAATTTACATAAAGGAAAGGAGCAAGAATGAAGGCTAATTCTACGGATCTAGCTAAAGTTAAGGATTACATATATTCATTCTAAATATAAATATGGCTAAGATTGAGCAATGAAGTTATGATTCACTAATATTCCTTATACTCCAATTACAAAAAACATTATAATCAAAATACTTAGACAAAGAAAAAGAGATGACTATAGACCTATTTATTTTTGTGGATGTTGGAAGCTAATTCTTATTTTTTTAGCTTTAAAATAGTTGCAAAATTAGACATGGAGATAATTTGGGATAATTGCTTAAATTAGGAGGGAAGGTAATTGTGCATTGATTGAGAGGATCAATTTGGAATCCTATCTAAAACTTTTGATGTTTCATTGATCCTTCCAATTCTGTTCTTATCACTGGTTTTCATCGACTTTGAGAGGCAAAATGCTATGCATTTGAACCACATTATTCATTTCTCGTATATGATGTTTTGCAAATATATTAGGTAACTAGCTTTAGTAAACACATGCATTACATGGGGTGAATAAAAAATATTAATATAATAAAATCTATGGAATATAAAATGATATTTCAATATATTATATGACTGAAATTAAGTATAAGTATTATAAGTAATAAAATACTGATATCAACATTTTAAAATTTTGTTTTCAATTTTTTTTTAAAAAATAAACATTAAAAATATAATTTTTAAAATTTCCTTGTCATAACTCCTAAATTTAATTATTATTGGTTTTTAAATTATTTACTTTTAAAAAACACCAATTTATACTATATCATATTTTTTAAAAAGTTTGATGTTTTAAAAAATACTATTTATAAAAATTTATTTATTTAGAAATAATATTAATAAAAAGATCTTTTTTTAATTTATAAAAAACTATTTTTAATCTGAAAAAATGTTAAATAATACTATTGGTAAATAATGTAATTATTTAATACTAGGTTACAGTCCTGTGTATTACACGGGCTTTACAATAGAAATTATATAACTTTATAATGTGTAAGGGACAAAAATATTTGAAATACAAGCAAACTAAGAAAAAAATATTGTAAGCTCTTAATTAATTTAAATCCATGTCTAACGAACTCATGTTTTAAATAGAAACACAAATATGCAAAAGTTTTGTCTCACGCTATACATTTATACATACAACTATACAATACCATAACATATGGTACATAGCTTAAAAACCACTACTATTTTATGCTCTAACTAACCATCTGAATTTAGTATTTTAACAACAAAAACCTGACCATTAAATCAATATATCAAAAGTGTAAAAACACACTTTGTTTAAAAAACAGATCCGTTTTAAATAACATTTACATCATATCAATTAGATAAGAGTTATAAAGAAAACTATGTATTATATTTTTTATTTAAGATAACAAATAAATGTTATTTACAAAAATTTTAATTAAAATGTTAAATGCAGTATTATAATAAAAACTAAAAATATAAAAGGTTTGCTGTCATATTATGGTTGATTGAACAATTTAAATATGAACCTTGAGTTTTTCTAAATTGAGATTTTAATTTTGATTGTTGAGATATTTTTACAATGGTATGTGAGATTTATTTGGAAGGGGTTCAAAAGATATTTTTGATAAATTTAAAGTCAAATGTCATATTAGTAATCTTAAGTGGTCAAATGATTAATTTGATAATTACCATTTAGTTTAATAGGTCATATAGAAAATTTAGGCGAGAAAATATTTGTGTGGTTAAATATGATATTGACACATGTCACAAATTATATCATTTATTAGTATAGATCAGAAAGAGGTGAGGAAATTTTGAAAAGAATGATTGTCGTGCTATCACATGTCATCAAAGTTACTTTTTTTTATTAGAGTAGGAGATGGTGTGAAGACTACATAATTGAGTTATTGATTACTCTATTCCAACAATAAATAGAGTTAAGTATGCTTTGACTGTCCCAATAACTTGGTCCAATGGTTAAGAGTCTGTCCTCTCAAAGTGGAGGTGTTGGGTTTGAATCTTACTTATGTCAGTTGGAGGGACATCTGGTTGAGGGAACGAATCTAGGCTTTATCTCGGGTTCGAACCTGACAGGGGGCGAAGGTTTACCCATTCCACGGGGTTCCTGCGCAACGGGGGGGGGGGGGGGGGGGGCTGGGTCTTGTGGGCGGTCGAGTAGTCGACCTTGGATATAGCCCTGAAAGAGTAGGTTTACACATAAGATCTTAGCCGTTCAAAAAAAGTATGCTTTGACTTTTGCGGTAAAATTTAACGTAGATTTGTTTAAACTTACGTGAAAACAATTATTTCTAACCACAGTCTTCATTTCCCACATATGATCTACCGTCGATTTCTTTAAAAGAATACTTGATACCCTAACTTGATGAACGAGAACAAAAATAAAGAACCAAAACTTGATTTCTTTTATTGATGTCAATTTAAATTACAAAAAACCCTTGGAGAACAAGTCACCTGTCTGATTCATACTAAGAGAAAAACTATTTCAAAAATCCCCAAGGTTGTAATTCAGTCACTTTTAACCCAGATTTACACAAGATTAGCTAACAATACATTCCTAATCTTGTGACTCCAATGAGCCCTCTCATCTCAATGAACTTCGCACAACCCAATGCCCGGCGAGGATGCTGGCCCGTTTTACATCTTTCCACTTACTTATTCCACCTTGATTTGGTCCCTTTCAAGACACTCTCTTATAAAGTGATAACGTGTGTGAATATTTTTACTTCTTCCATGAAAAACTAGATTTTTCATTAACAACTTGTATACTTTACGTTCTTGATCTTGTTTAATATAACCATCTTGTTGATAAATGTACACATCTTCTTTTAGTTCTTCTTGGAGGAATGCGGATTTAACATCCAAGTGATGAACTTCCCATCCTTGGTTCCCTGCTAATTCAAGTAAGAGTCTAGCTATTTCAATGCGTAACTTCTTCGTAGTCGATTCCAAACTTTTGGACCTACCCTTTAGCCACAAGACATGCTTTATATTTTGTAACATTCACGTTCGCATCTCTTTGACTCCATTTTCACCAATGGGTTTTATATCTGCAGGAGGAGTAACAAATTTCCTCGTTGGTTTTCTCTATCGAGGTTATCTCGCTATCCATCACCTTTTCCAATGGTCTTCTTTCATGGATTCCTTGAAATAAAGTGGTTCATCATCAAATGAAAAAAGTAGATTCTCTCTCTACAAGTTTGTATTTTGATTTTTCATAGCTACTCGCAACTCCTTCCACCACATAATTATCGAATCGTTAGGGTAAGATGGTCATTCTCATTGACCTTCGCAACTAGATCCGCTTCTCTGTTGTGTTTACCCCTTTATTTGCTTTGAAAGATGCTAAATAGAAGTTGCTTGGTACTGGAATGGAACTCTGGCTGGTTGGTCGCTAAAAGTCTGTTGTGTGCTAAAGAACCGATGGTTGTTTGGTCGCTAGAGCTTGCTGGTGTCACTAAAACAGCTACATTATTGTTGTTGGTCATCACTAATGTTGTTGTATTGTCATTAGAAAGTTGTCATTGACCTGTACAGTAAAACCATCCCATCCCGGTTCACTTAGTTTGTTAAAATCTTCCTAGTATTTTCCCATGCATAATGTGAAGTCACTGGATCGATAAACATCCGAGCACGTTCTTGACGGAAGGATAAACAACCAGAAGATAAACAATAGTACGAACAAGAATCGAATGATTCATTGATAAAACATAACGATTTTAAGCTCGTTACAACTTAAGAATCAAGAGTTTTGGCAAGGGAGATCGAGCATGATCTCCCCTCTCATCCGGCAGCACCTGGGCGCCAGGAACACTCCCTCAAACCCTTAGGTTTCTACACATTGAAACTGGTATATATAGGCCTCGGCCCATATTAGATGCAACTGGGCCCATTCGTGCGATTGGACCATACGTATGGTTCAATCGTACGACTGGACCATTCTTATGGTTCAGTCTTACGAATGCCCCAATCGCATCTCTCAGTCGCACGACTGGTCCATTAGCATGGCTCAATCGTACGACTGAGTCTCATTCGCATATGCTCCTACGAATGACCCAGTTTCATGTGTTTACAAGGTGTATAACATTAAGCCTAAACTTTTCTTCAAGCGACGGACACACTATATATGACTATATATGCTCCAACAAATTCCCCTTGGACGTTGCTTGCGAATAGTAGATAACACCTCTTACAATCTTCAGTCAATCTTTGCTCTGGTTTCCAAAATAATCAAACGAACAACCATATTAGCCAACATTTCCGATCCGTCAGGTTACCACAATATCCCTGAAAATGAATTTAGGCACAATAGCTTTCGTTTACTTTGCAGAACACCATCATAGCAGTAAGATTCCCCATATGACTGATTTTTCCAGATAATGACATGACCAGTTTTCCATTGCTTCAATCTTCACACAGTCTAACCTGTTTAACATTAACAACTGTAGAAATTCCCCCTCACGTTCAGCATATCCCAATATATATACATTGTGCTCTCCTATCGTCTTCATACGATGTATTGGGCAAAAGGTTGAAGGTTCCAATCCACAGCTGACAATATCAAACAAATCAGCATGCACGAAGATTCATCATCAGAAACCTGCTCACATCATCACTTTCTGATTGCGTCTTCAATTTCTCTATACATGGATTCCCCTAAGAATGAGAATCCTCTCTGTGCGGATAAATATAACTTGATTGGCCCATAAATAGTCAGATGCTCCTGACTACCCCACAAATTCAGCACCGACAGCTGACATCTTCTCTTCTCTCTTTCGTGTTCTAACAACATTCACCGATTCTGGAAGTCCAACGAATAATGGGGTATCCATCGAACTTGTTTGACATAAGAAACTCAGGGTGAATGTGCTTTGCTCATCCTCAACTCTTGCATAGACTCTCTAGGACAATCTTCACTATTGACCCGAACATGAACCGAAAATGACCCGATAATTTTCCCAAAATAAAATTTATTTTACCAAAATTTTCAGAAGGCTTCCCGACTGATAAAAATGGTTTAGGGAAAAATTTGTGCAAGAAGCTGTTCCAGACTCTTTTTTTTATTTTGGTCTGGTACACAGCTCATTCGTGCGACTGGAACAGACGAATGAAGACATACGTGCGAATGGGTGATTCGTGCGAATGGATACTACGAATGGGTCAGTCGTGCGAATGAAATACACGAAAGGGTCAGTCGTGCGGATGAATGTTCATTCGTACGAATGGACATACGATTGGTTCAGCTGTACGAATGGACCATACGAATGGTTCAGTCGTGCGAATGACGCCAGTCACGTGGCCCAATCGCATGAACGGGTGTGAACGCAGAGAAAACCAGATCTGCAGCCGCCACAAGGCTGAAAAACCCTAATCCGATGATTTGGACGAGACACAGCACAATAATTGTACCACTGGATTCGTTTTTATGATCTGAAGAAGATTCCGAGTCCGCTTTTAACAAATAAACATCACGCGCAATGAGATTTGAGCAAAACAATATGAACACGAAGTGGGTTTAACGTCAAGATCTGAACTTTGATCCAGAAATCAAGAGCTCGGGTTGCTAGAATGATTGTTAGATCATTCTAGCAGTAACCGGCTCTGATACCAATTGTGAAGTCACTGGATCGATAAACATCCGAGCACGTTCTTGACGGAAGGATAAACAACCAGAAGATAAACAATAGTACGAACAAGAATCGAATGATTTTATTGATAAAACATAACGATTTTAAGCTCGTTACAACTTAAGAATCAAGACTTTTGGCAAGGGGAGATCAAGCATGATCTCCCCTCTCATCCGGCAGCACCTGGGCGCCAGGAACACTCCCTCAAACCCTTAGGTTTCTACACATTGAAACTGGTATATATAGGCCTCGGCCCATATTAGATACGACTGGGCCCATTCGTGCGATTGGACCATACGTATGGTTCAATCGTACGACTGGACCATTCTTATGGTTCAGTCTTACGAATGCCCCAATCGCATCTCTCAGTCGCACGACTGGTCCATTAGCATGGCTCAATCGTACGACTGAGTCTCATTCGCATATGCTCCTACGAATGACCCAGTTTCATGTGTTTACAAGGTGTATAACATTAAGCCTAGACTATTCGTCAAGCGACGGACACACTATATATGACTATATATGCTCCAACACATAATATATACTTAGCCTCTTCAAAACAAACATCCCTTGTAGTTCCTTCCTTTTAGAGCTTCGTATGAAGTTATGGATTTCTCTAATACTATTGTTGGGGAACGATTCAGAATGTAGAATGAGTAGTACACCGTTGTACCCTAAAAGTTTTTGGTAGGCCTTTGCATTCAATAAACTTCGAGTTGTTCCTATAATTGTTCGATTCCTTCTCTCTACCACCCGTTTTGTTGCTGGGTGTAGGAAGCGGTGTAGTGACTTAAGATTCCGTTTTTTTTTTTGCAAAAGTTGGTCAACATATGAGATGTAAACTCACACCCGTTATCGGTTCTCAATCTCTTGACCTTCTTCCCAATTCATTCTCGATCTCTTTTATCAACTCGATTAGGATCTTTGGAACTTGGTCTTTTGTCTTTAACAATCTTACCCTCATAAAACAACTATGATTATCTACTATGGGGAGCATGTATTGATTCCCTATATGAGTTTTTGGGTAACCGGACCTCGCACATCCATATATATTAGTTGCAAAGGGTCCGTCGCCTTGTTAATTGTCTTCTTGGGAAACAAGTTTCGTGCTTTTTCCCAATCATGCATGAATCACACGATTATTTGGGATGAAAAATAACATGTACACCAATTGCATGCTTTGATAATGTTTTAGTGCATCAAAGTTGAGATGCCCATGTCGGGCATGCCAAACCATGCTTCATTATCTAGCTTCACCTATAAATGATATCGTTGTCGAGACTCGATCAAAAACATGTTCATATATTGGTCTTAGCTACCTTAGTTGCGTAAGGGTAAGTAAGGTCGTCTTTACGGGAAATTTGTGGAAAGTGTTTAACATGCAAAACTCGATTGAATTAAAGATACAAACTTTGAAAATAAAAATCGGAACTTGAATGATTTCTAGAATACTAATGCAAAAAGAAACAAAACTTTGAAACAAATTTACTAATTATGGAAAGAAAATCACTTTCGGGTTTTTAATTCCGCAAGATCAACAATTGAAATATTTAAACTAGGGCTTATAAGAACTTAATTTTAATATTTTACTTTTGATTAAAGTGATAGCCAAAGAATAATCTTTTAAGACTCGTTCGTTCATAAGATTACCAATTCACCTATATCAAGTTACCTACTTTTTTAACGAGTTAACAATGCAAGGAAACCGGAAACTGATAATCAAGCACACAACTTTACTTATAAAAAACTGTTTAAATCAACCAAAAGTTAATTGAATTCAACAATTCATTGTTCATGACAAAACCCTAATAAAAACATACCAATAATCTTTATTAACAAGAATGATTCATCCGGAAGCGATTACAAAGCAAAACTATCCACAAATTGTCATTATTATATCTTCAATCTTGCTTTTAATGATGATCAGTGATGATTGGAATAAATTGGGGAGCTTCAAAGCACCAAAAATCTCTTTGAAATCACCAATTTTGACTGAGAAAAGTTTTTTTTTTCGAATGGGGTTGGATAGGTCTAAATAAACTTGAAGTTCACAAAATCCGGGGGTTGTTGGTGACCAACGTATGGTACGCCCCTACCGGCGTATTTTACCCCCCCTGGTTCCATACGCCCAACTCTCTATTTCTTCTTCAAATACGCCATTTTGTACGTTGCTGATACACCCCGGAGTATGATACGCCGCCTCATATGCCTCCCGGCGTATGATACGTCCAAACCTAGAGTGTCATACGCCGGGTCTTTTTCTTACCTTCTCATATCCATTTTTAATATTTACATATTCAGTCCTTTAACTTTTATGTTTTCCTTCTTTTGCCTCCAATTATGCCTTTAAGCTCCAAATATCTATTAATCAAAACATAAACAAAGTCAACTTGTTCCATAATAATAACGATGTAAAATCAAGCATTTAGATCAATTAAACACTAAAATATTGACTCGTGATCATAAACACACTAGAGCGACAACTTTTATGGAATTTTATTGATATGATTAGGAGAACATGGTACCTTCATTAGCAAAGTGTCATGCCCCCGCTTATAGCGGAAATACAAGGATGTAACAGACGTGATCATCATAACACATTGATTGATAAGAAAGATGTAACAAATGAAATGAACTCAACGTGCAATGACGTCACCAACACAAATAGAGACTTGTGTCGTGGTTTGTCACTTCCACGATAAACATAGCCAAACAGTTAAAAATGTTCACACTTCCATGACAAACATAGCCAAACTGTTAAAACATGTTAGTGTCCCACATCCTAGGATAAGACTAGGGCAAACAGCCCGAAAGTAAACAAGTGTAAGCAAATAGTTAAACAAACATGCAGAATCTAAACCGTAAGAAATCAACTATTTATAATAAACAACCTTAATAGTCTTACTAAATCTCTTGCATCCATGTTTGTCGATGCAAGTGTGTGTTGGTATGTATGCAATGTGTGTGTGTCGAGGTATGTGTGTGTGATGAGTACAATGTATGGGTGTGATCATATTATGTATGTGCGTATAACCTTGGGTATGGTTGTACTTTGTGTGTTTATATAACCATGTGTATGAGTGGGTGTGTTATGTGTGTGTGAAGTGGTTGTAGTATAGGTGTACGTATGTGTACCATGATGGGTGTGAGCATGTATTTGGTATATATATGAGTATGTCATCATGTGTGTGCGTGTTAAATGCTATATATGTATAAGTGACTTTTGTGTATCTAAGATATATATGTATTAGGATATATGGAATATATATATATATATATAGGGTTAGGATCATTACAGAACCACTTTTTATTTTCAGAACTACAGAATCATTGATTTACATAAATGTATATTAAGTCTAGTAATACTTTACCTGTTTTACATATGTGTATATCAGACATGAACAATAAACTATAAAAAACAACTAAATATCACCAGGTTTAACTTACATCTATGTAAATCAATGGTTTATAATTTACAATTATGTAAATCAATGGTTCTTTTGGTTCTGAAAATAAAAAAATGATTCTGTAATGATTCTGATCCTATATATATATATATATATATATATATATATATATATATATATATATATAATTGTGATGTGTTATGATAATACATGATAGAGTGTGTCATGTATGGGTATCATGA
>JABSNV010000629.1:117500-119142 GCA_024085815.1 Flaveria linearis
ATATTAAATATATATATATATATATGTATATATATATATGTATGTGTGTGTGTGTGTATATGTATATCTATATATATGTATATCTATTATATGTCTATCTATATATGTATAGGGTGATGTTCCACTAAAAAATATATTTTGCCTAAGAAGGCTAAGAAGAAATGAGGTGGTGACATGTGGCAAAACTAGAAAATAGTATTAAAGGGTATTTTGGTCTATTAATAATTGTGCTTTTTATGAAATCCAGTACAACCTTGTGCTGTTTTATGAAATCCAGCACAACCTTGTGCGTTTTATGTAATCCAGCACAACCTTGTGCCGTTTTATGTAATCCAGCACAACGTTGTGCTGTTTTATGAATCACCAGCATACCCTGTGCTGTTTTATGAAATACAGCACAACCCTGTGCTGTTTTACGAAATACAGCACAACCATGTGCTGTTTTATGAAATACAGCACAACCCTGTGCTGTTTTGAAATACAGCACAACCCTGTGCTGTTTTTATTAAATACAGCACAACCCTGTGCTGTTTTATGAAATACAGCACAACTGTGCTTTTTATGAAATACAGCACACCCCTGTGCTTTTTATGAAATACAGCACAACCTGTGCTGTTTTATGAAATACAGCACAACCCTGTGCTGTTTTATGAAATACAGCACAACCCTGTGCTGTTTTATGAAATACAGCAAACCCTGTGCTGTTTTAAAATACAGCACAACCCTATGCTGTTTTATGAAATACAGCACAACCTGTGTTGTTTATAAAATACAGCACAAAACATTAAATGCAGCACAATTTCACCTAATTGTTTTTTATAATAAAAAATATGGCAATACTTACTCAATTTAAAGAGAAAAAATGCTTGATTTTATGGTGCAATTTTTTTAAAAAAATAATCTAGCATGAAAAATTATATAACGTTTAAAAAATTGGGGGAAACTCAATAAAGTCAACAAAAGTGGTTACATACCCAAAATATCCTTCCTTCTTTTTATTATAACTTATAATCTTAGACATGATTAAGAATGGAAGGCTAAGATTATTTTCTTACCTCTTAGGCAAAATTTATTTTTTAGTAGAACCTCCCCCTAATAGTATAATCTATATATATATAATGTATATCTATATATTGTATAATATGTATATCTATATATGTATATCGATATATATATATGTATATACGTATAATATGTATATTTATATATATAACTATATGTATGTATTATATATCTATATGTATGTATAATGTATCTATGTATTATACATACGCATAAAGAACCATACGCACATACGCATACGCATACGCATACGATACGCATACATACGCAATACGCATAGCATACGCATACGCATACCATACGCATACGCATACGCATACGCATCGCATACGCATACGCATACGCATACGCATACGCATACGCATACGCATACGCATACGCATACGCATACGCATACGCCTACGCATAGCATACGCATACGCATTAGCGCATAACATACCGCATACGAATACGCATACGCATATCCATATATTTATAAATTAGTGTGTGTGTGTAATATATATAAATGATATTATATTTACACTTTAGTCTCTGATTTTTAAAATGAATTAATTCCTTTTACAGCTATTAAATGTTCAAA
>JABSNV010000670.1:0-63657 GCA_024085815.1 Flaveria linearis
TCATATATCACCATCTAAACTTATAAAATTATATTTTTTATTAAATCATGTTGTAAATCATAATAACTTATGACATGAAAACTTTTTTTATGAAGAATTGAATAAATATATAATTTACAAGTGTATGAAAAGATATGTAATCTCTATATATATAAATGAAACTATTTTCAGCCACTTGGCATGATTTCATCTATAGTATTGCCACATGGCAAAAAAATTCCAAACACTACCACATGGCAATTGTATACACAACCAAAGCTTAAAAGTCACGCGGGTTTAATAACCCGACCCTAAACTATCCGGGTTTCTCAAAAACCCCAAAACCACATTTTGTAACCCTAATGCCTCCTCCACCGTCGTTCTTCATCTTCGCGTTCTACTGATCTCTTCGCCGCACCTACAATCTACCGAAGATTTATTTATTATTTCAGGTTAGATTCCAGTAAATATTGAAGTTTCATGTGCGATTGATGATGTTGATTCCTGTTTTCCGATTTGCAGTCGTGTAACTGCAACCTCCACCGTCGCTCTTCATCTTCGCGTGTCTACTGATCTCTTCACCGCACCTACAATCTACCGAAGATTTCTTCATTATTTCAGGTTAGATTCGAGTAAATATTGAAGTTTAATGTGCGATTGATGATGTTGATTCCTGCTTTCCGATTTGCAGTCGTCTAACTGCAACCTCCATCTCTCTGCAACTTCGCCTAATTTCTTTTTCATTATCTTCATCGATATGGCTGAAATTTGATTTCAATTTAATTGATTGTGTATTTTTCCTTGGTTGCTAATCGTTTGTTGCAACATAGAAGTGTTTATGCTCAAGTGTATTTGTATTTCTTCTTCTGTGTTCAATTTCTTTATTGAATTTTCATGATTGGAAGCATGGAATGCACGCCAATTGTTTGATGAAATACTTGATATTGAATTTTGATGATTGGAAGCATGGAATGCACCGTCAATTGTTTGATGAAATGCTTGATTTTCTTTTTATTGGAAAAGATGTTGCATTTGCTTGATTCCGTCGTCTTTAGGTGTTATATCAAACAAGCGGTGACGGTTAAGGGAATGGTCAAGAGAATTATAACATCTATTTGTATTATCAAAGTATGATCGAAGCAAACCTTCAAAACACAACGCTTCATAGAAATTATGCAATTACTTGATAAAGGTAGTTTAAATTGGTTTGATTAATCACCATTTCATTCGCACATCATGATTCATGGATTGATATAATGATTTTTCACATCGATCTATTGTTTTCGATTCTTTTATAAAAGTTATTTACTTGCGAGTTTTATTATTTACTTGCCCATGTAGTTTCTTCAAGTAATCATTAGCTTTTATATATTTATACTTCTCTGAAACATGACTCATTGTATGAAGATGTAGAACATGTTACTTTTATAAAGTTTAGGTGATGTTATTTTAGTAAAATGTCTAGATTTTTCATCTTGCATCATTTTAGCATGGAAGGTCACAAAATTGTCTTAGCTGATCATGTTTGTCGTATTTTTTACAGAGACTTCACCATTGCATACCACTACAATTGTAGAGAAATACCCCCTTAAGCTGGTTGATGAGTATAAGCACATGTTATGCCAAGCTACCGAGCCCCTGTCAACTTCTAAGGGTATATAACGTATGTAGATTTTCTTATTCTTCTGAAGCTGAATATTCTCTTAATCACAATATGTTGTTGATTCTTTTTCTTTTTCCTGAAGAAGTGCATTTGCTGCAAATTGTATTTTACAAGTATTCTTGAATTTTAATCTTTGTTCTCAATCATTTTATGCATGCTTATTGGGCCTAATAGTCTTTTAAGTTCATGTTAAGCTTCTTGATTGTAGTTTAAGGCCAACAGGCCACTGAATGGCATCAAGACGAAAGGAAATTTACTAATTTAAATTTACCTGGGGCTAAGTTTTCTGTTTCTCTCGCAGATTTGATCACATGATTGATAATGTTGTCCTGATTGTTACTGGAACCTTGCATGAGAGAGATTTTCAGGAACTATTAGAGAAATGCCACCCATTGGGAATGTTGACAGACAAATTTTTTTTTCAAAACATCTTCCAACTTATGCTGCAAATGCTGATATGGTATTATTTTTCTTTTTGTTTCTTCAGTATTGCCACACTTGCAAGAGCTCAGAATATGCGCGAGCGTTATAGACTTGTGCTTATGGATGCACCACTTGCTCCATACTTCTCTGAATGCATCACATCAGAGGTAAAGAAGTTTTAATTATTTGACTGCAAATAGAATTGATTGGTTTTTCAGTTGTCTTATTTTTAGAAACAACTGGTATTATATGTAGGATTTGGATGATATGAACATTAATATAATGAGAAATACTCTTTACAAGGCATACTTGAGGACTTTTACCGGTTTTGCCAGGTAAGCATTTTCTGATTATTTTGGAATCTGCAAGTGCTTTCCAAAGTTTTGGTTCTAACATTAATTTGTGAGTAGAAACTAGGTGGCGCAACTACTGAAATTATGTCTGATCTTCTAGCATTTGAAGCCGAGAGAAGAGCTGTTAATATTACCATAAACAGGTGCTGCAACTATCTTTAAACTTGTGGTTGTTGTAAACTTGTACTTATTTGGTCAATTTTGTGATAATATCAAGACAATCAACAAAGAGACCCATGTGTATTATATAACAAATCATATTGCTAATCACCTTGTGGTTGTTGTAATGAAACAAAATAAATATGTCGATCTCAAAGCACATAATTTATAACTACTTAAGGGTTCTTAAAAATTTTCCTGTTGATACCCTCGATTTAATTTACAAATAAAAGAGGGTTTGACAATTAAACAAAACAGGTTAGGATCGACATGTGATCTGACATTAAAAAAACGTCACAACAAAAAATTATTATTATAATAATTATTATTCAATTCGTATAATACCTGGGTTTTAAACTAGACGGTGATATATAGCTAATACTCGTGATTCTAATAAGTATATAAAGATTAATGAAATATATTTTTTTATTGTCAACTTTAAGTGGTGTTATCCTGAGTTAAAAGCAGAGATGGATTAAAGCTCTGGATACTTGATAAAGGCGGTAAAATTATAAATAAAACCACAAATATTGTGTAAAAGGAAGTATGTTCCAATTTATGAATTCTAATTGTAGTTGCATTATTGTAGGCAATTAACATTCTTCATTTATGTCAATTTTATACAACTTTATCTTTCTTTTTTCAACTTTGATTTTGAAATTGCTAATATAATGTTTTATGTTTTGTATCCGTCTATTACACGGGTTTATTATCTTCATATATAATAAAAGAAATCTTTTTAGCCACTTGGTAAGATTTCAGCTGCTAAATTGCCACTTGACAATTTCTTTTATAAATAACAGCCACGTGGCACAACCATATTACATTTCATTAAATACACGCGGGTTGGAAAACCCGACCCATTTTCCTTTCTGGGTTTATTCAAAAACGCCAAAAACCATTCTTCAAACCCTAATTTCATCTTCCCCATTCTCAGCCGCTCCTCTCTCATTCCCTCACCTCTGCACCAACATCCCGATTTCTTCGCTACCTAAGATTTCAGCCACTTCCCATTACAAGTTAATCATGGTGGTCATGTAAGCATTTATGATTTTGATTACTTCGATTTGTATCTTGGCCGATTACTTACGTTTTTACTACTACGATTTTTACATAAATTTATTGTAAGCATATATTTTATTAACCGTGATGTTTTTTTTACATTGTTGTCTTATTATCGTGCATAAATAACTTTTTATTATTTTCATTAAATTTAAATTTATCCAACCCTTGTAATAATATATTTATATGAAAACTATCAAACGCCAATTTTTTTTCATAAAAAATACATATAATTCATTTTCGTACTGGAGTGACTAGTGTAACCAAATGGTACCCTAAAAACACCACAAGATCCCCAAATCATTACCTTCATCTTCTTCACCCATAAACACTGCAAATCATCTCTCCGATCGATCTCCGCCCTCTGCAACCCAATCGCCACCATGTTCCGGCAAGTAGCTCACCGCCTGCTCACCCGATCCACCACCACTTACTCCGCCTCCGCCGCTGCCACCATCCGCCGCCCTTACTCCACCGAGGTATCCACCGACGCTTCCGCCGGCGACAGTGCCTTCGCGGAGGCGTGGAAGAAGGTCGCCCCCACATGGATCCGCCCAAGACCCCGATCCAGTTCATGGAGCCCCGACCTCCTACGCCCTCCACTTTGCCCTCCAAACTCACCGTCAATTTCGTCCTCCCTTACGCTGCGGAGCTCTCTAAAGCTGAGGTTTGTTTTTGGTTTTTGATTGTGTGGATGTTGTTGGATTTAAGTTGTTTGATACTTGATAATGTGGTTGTTTGATTCGTGTTTATCGGTTTTTTATGTACTGTGAATGTTCTAGGGTTTGGTTTGTTAATAAGTGAAATATTTGGTTTAGATTCGTACAAAGTTATAATGATTTGATATATATCTTTGTGTTCTTCAGGTTTTGATGTATAATATTGTGGTTATTGATGCGTTCTGACTTTAATTATTTGGTTATTTGTTGATTCTGTAGCCTTAGTCTATATGACATTTCTTTTCAAAATAAGTGATGATCTTGTCCATATATTTTAAATTGTTAATGACTAAATGAGTAATTTTGTTGCATATATATGCATTACATATGTTTTAGATATCTGGTAAATATGGTGTGTCTACGTTCAACTTACTAGATGAATGATATATGTGGGATTCGGTTCTTTTTACAAAATTTGTACTTATGTTTTCACATTTCAAGTGAGCGATTTTATTTGGATTTTATTGTTTTACAAGTTTTAATGCTTAGTGAGTATATATCATATGGTGTTTATTTCGATCATGTATTTTCACATTCTAAATGTGTGATCACATTTGAATTTTATTGATTTTATGAAATTTCTGTTTTCACTGGTACAGTTTTTCAATAAACACTTTTTGAGCTATCCAGTAGAATATTGTCCTTCTATATCGTTGTTCATACACTTCCACATTCTTAATGTGTGATTTTAGGTGGACTCTACATATGATTTCAGCCTTTATTGTATATGTAGTTATGTACAGATTTTTGTTGTTTCAATTATCCACAAGGATGTTATATTATTATTATTATTTTTTTAATCTTTAAGTTTGTCAAAGCCCTTGTATAATTTGTTTTGTGAATACTTCACGTCCTTTTTCTGTAAAATGTTTAGGGCAAGGTCTTCTGATAATTATCTATAGAGCTTTTTTTAGATCATACTGCGAAATGATAAATTTCATATTGATCTTTTTTTTTTCGTAAAATTTTGTGTGACCTTTTTATTAACTTTAACTAATTCTTTTAGTTGGGGTTTTCTTTGCATCTTTGAGTTTAAACACCTTTAAGATGTGCCCTGTTTGGTGGAGTGGTGCATGTAATCATGTATCAACTATCAGGTGAGAGGCTTACACATCATGTCGGGTGTTGACCGGCATTTTTAGAAAATATTCAGACTTGAGTTTGGGGTGAGAGTATGTGTTTAATATTATGTGACTTGTGTCCTGTTATTAATAAAATTAGAAATATCCCGTTAACTTATTAACATGAAAGCATTAAAAGCTAAAACCCATGCCAGAGGAAAACATGGGACCACATTCATTATGCACCTAGTGAGATATGTACGACTCTATTCATTTGTCATGCTTCGGAAGTGACTGGTGTTGTTTTTACTTATATTTGTTGCAATGAAAGCTTGATTTTATCTAGGTTATATGCTTGATTTATATTTTGAGATCTATAACTAAGTGATTAATTTATTTTTCTCTGAACTTTTTTGCACTAGAAATGATTATTTTGGGTTTTCACTAATATGTTAGGTACAAGCTTCTTATTAATGTGGTGAGTGTGTTTTGTTTTACAACATTTCAGTCCCTTGTGAATTTTTATAATAAAGGCCAACGTTCTTGTATGTGCTCTTTGTTGATTGTAAAGTTCTCATGCTTATGAGAAAGAAGTCAGTTAAATTTAGTCATGGGCTTTATAGACTCCTTTCTGTTTTGAGATATGAAAATCTTTTTATTGTAGTTTTTGGAAATTTATATCAACTATACTCGTACATATTTTTAAACTCATTTGTTGGTTGCTATCTGCTAATTTGCTATGTGTTGAGTCTTGCTAATTTTTTGATTTAATTTATCAAGATATGCTAATTTGCTATGTGTTGAGTCTTGCTAATTTTTTGATTTAATATATCAAGTATATAATCTGATATTACAATTCAATATTTGATGGCTGATTGCAGCTATATTAAATTTTTCTTATTTATGCTGATCCAATTTTATCCCAATATGATTTATCCGTGTGCTCTTCTTTGCTATATTTAATTTCTAATGAGATTCATGTGTAAGTCCCACTTGTTGAGGGAGCAACATGGACTAACTGGGACAAAGGTCTTAGGTACTATGGGACTTAGAAAAGAAAAAAGAAAGGTATTTCTAGGTATTATGGGTATTAAATAAAGTCATTGACTCATTGTGGATTTTGTTAATCGTTGATCGTGCTTTGATGTGGCTGTTTTGTATTTATAAACCAACATACATGGTTAGCTACTAAGGCCGTAAGCCAGTAATTAAGCAAAAATCAATCTGATTATGCTTGAAATAGCTGTACTTTGTGCTGCCCTAATGCCTTACAACTTGCAAATCGGGATGCTTGTTGAAAATTAATGCAAGTGTCTGTGTCATTTTTGCTCCTTACAAAATTTTTTTATTCTTTATGACCGTATATCTAATGTTTTCTCTGTTTGTGGTTTTACTTGCAAAAGTTCATTGCTGTAAGTTATCCTGTATTCTTTGTAAGACATAGGGGTGTTCATTTGATTGTATCTGTTCAAATCAACCTATCAAGTAAACCACTTGGTTATCGGTTACTAAAAATAGAACCAACCGTCAAAATAATTTAAAACGTGAATCAAACTGAACCAAATATTGGTTACGATTTGATCTCTTAATATATTGTTCAGAACTTTATAACAAAAGCTTGAAACATCCATGACCTTAAGGTAGTTTTGATAGCAATAATAAAAGATCATATACAACCAACATATAGACACTATTACATGCATAAAAAACTATTATATGCAACCAACGTGTAAAATCAAACCAATTTACAATTCGGTTCTAGTGAATAGTTTGGGATTCTCTGCCGGGATGACTAATGAGTAAAGCAAAATTAGGGTGACTAATATGGTATATATTTTATGGTAAATTATGCCAATGAGTAAAAGTTGACAGCAGCAAAACTAGTCATCAATATGTTTGGGTGGATTTTTTTTTATCTTTGTAGATGCGATAAAACAATGGGACTGACAAGGATTTTCACTATCCCCAAACAAAGTACATGCATTCTTGATGTGCCATTGCCTTTATATGATGTTATGTTGAATATGTTAATCGTATAGTGTTTGCTCAGGATCTCAAACCCTAAAATTTTCCCATACTAAGCACTTAATTCTGTATGAGTTAGTGCTCTTAGTTTCGTGTAGAAACATAATTTTTTTGATTGCCCGATAGGAGCTTGTTTTGTATGTAGTACTTGAATTAAACATCCATTAGTCAGTGATGTCGTTTACTTCCTTTAAATGTTATTTCACTTACTGATTTTAAGTCAGGTACCATGCTGTATTTTTTTCTTACAGCTGCATTTGTGCAGACCAACTTTCTATGGGATATCACTCTTCTAGTTGTCGATCAAAGTAGATTACTTGAAATGTTGTACAAATTTTATGAAATCTAAAAAAACAAGATTTTTGTATTAAAATACGCATCATATTGTGTTTTCGTTTACATGTCTGTAATATCATTTGAATTATGATCAAAGTTTGCTAGTTGTACATGCTGAAACTTCAATTCAGTTGCTTATAAATATGTCAATTTAAGATATGTTGTATCTCGAACGAGTCAAATCATAAAAATAACAAAAATTAGCTAAGAAGGAAACATCCAAATGAGTCAGAAGTTGCAAACTGTGTCTTAATGTTATGCTTCTAAATGATTTTATTTAAGAAGTTAGAAATTTATTCAAATAAATGAGTCAGAAGTTGCAAACTGTGTTCTTAATGTTATGCTTATAACCTTCTAAATGATTTTATTTAAGAAGTTAGAAATTTATTCAAATAACATATATTTGTAATCATATGTATGTGACACTTGTTTATAAAAAACTAGAGTCCTCTGACAATAAGTGCTTTGGGGCACCCCGACCTGCTAACCATCCGCCCATTTTGTCTCTTTAATATGTTTATGATCGATCCCTGATGGTAAGGATGGAAAATTTTATGTTAACCTTTCTTTTGTGGTGTTATTAAAGGTTGACATGGTGATAGTTCCAGCAACAACGGGCCAGATGGGTATTTTACCAGGACATGTACCAACAATTGCAGAGCTCAAACCGGGCCTCCTTTCAGTCCATGAAGGCAATGATGTGAAGAAATACTTCATAAGCAGTGGCTTTGCTTTTGTGCACTCGAACTCTTATGCAGACATATTGGCTGTTGAGGCTGTACCCCTTGACCAAATTGACCCTGCACAAGTACAAAAGGGTTTAAGTGAGTTCACACAGAAGCTGAACTCAGCATCAACTGATTTGGACAAAGCTGAAGCCCAGATTGGAGTTGATGTTCACAGTGCTCTCAACTCTGCTCTCACCGGTTAAGAGTTCTCTCATTTTTTTTTATCTTTATCTTTATTTTGACTCAACAATAAGAGTTTTCTCTTAATTTTCTTTATGCAAATGGGGAAAACTTTGATAGAATGTTTTTGCATTTTTTTGGGTTTCTTCATTCTGAATTAAAATTATAATCGGTCATGTTTGATATCAGACTTGGTTTTCTTGAAAGTTGGGCTTAAATTCAAGAAAATAATATCTAGTTGGTTGGTTACTGTTACTTAGGGAGATTCGAGATGATGATGAAATGAAGTATGTTTGTTATAAATGTGTGAAGATTTTTTTTCTCAAGAAATGAACTGCTGTTATCGTATTGATGTGAACGCAGACGTTGCTAGCCTTGTTGCTGTGGGTTTGTTTCCTGCAAGTACATGTGTATAGATAGAGAGAGAGCGAGAGTATTTGCATGTAGTATTTATACGCAAAGTTGGAGCATTTATTCGGAATACTCAAATAGTTGCATGCGTTGCTTTAGGTTTATATTTAAGGGATGTTTTGTAACACATACTATGTAGATACACTCTGCTGTCTCATAGCGTACAAACACACACATGTATGAGAACATTGCAACCTGTCATGGGGTCCCACTTTTGACGATTAACAAAAGATATATGATTCATCAGAGGCATGACTAGGATTAACGGACTCATGGGTTGATCACCCACATTGTTTAGTGTTTAGATTGTGAGGATACTGAAATCTGAAACTCAAAGATGACATATGCATGGATCCTATGCTTGGTGTACATCTTTTGAGGTTTAATATACCAGAAGTGAACTAGGTCCTGATTTTGATATGGCTATATCATCAGGATTAAAGTCAAGTATATCGGTCACAGACACAGTAAGGGGCTGTTTTTTTCCATCATCTGGCTTATGTTCTTCATGTAGCATTCAGACCGGAGCCGGTCAGCCTGTTTGATGTTGCTGATATCGTGTCTGACCGGATCCTGGTCGACTGACCCAGACCTAGGTTTCAAAAGCTCTGACCCGGCTGACCCATCCCTTCGCCTCACAGCTTTGACCCCTCGTCCACCGGCGACCGCTCCTCGGCGACCATCACCTCCACTGGCGACCCTCTCCCCTCCGGCGAGCACCTCTCCTCCATGATCGCGAGCACCAGAAGGACGAGGGGTTTACTCCGGCGAGCACCTCTCCTCCACGATGAAACCATCGTCACTATCGGAAACCGCCTGAATCGGAGGGGGAGGGTGGGGTGGGTAGAGGCTGCCGCCTCTCTCTCTTTCTTTCTCAAAATAAGAGAAAAATGGGTTGTATAGGTGGTTTAGATGGGTGGGTTTCGTACTGGGTTGATTCGTATCACGCTCGAAGTTTTCTCATTTTGCATTTTAGATTTTATTTTACGATAATATTAATCATAAACATTAGAAATATTTAAAGAATAGTAATTATTTATGATTCTAGTTGATTAGAAAATATACGAATTTTTTTTCCGTCAAAGGAAATATTGTTACGTAAATACTGAATCGATTTGGTTCTAGTCAGAAACTGAATCAAACAGCTAAGTTTCAGTAAGATGCATACTAGTCAGAACTTCTAACTGGATCAGCTTCTGACTCAGTCAGATCTTACTGAGTCAGTGTAATCAAACAGCCCCTAAGAATGAAGTAGAAACATGGTAGGCTTGCCTAACCTCTTACGTTATAGAAGTTGGATTTCTTTTGTGCTCCAACTCTTTTTATGTATAGAACTGTGGTACAATGTTTTTACATATCTGGGTTCTGGCCGTGCTGATTTTTGAATAAGAGCACAAGGAGTTGATGCGGTAAAGCTTCAGGGAGAGCTCGGGCAAATTGGTTCTTAGGAAAATGGGAGAAAAGGAAAGAGTAGCGATCTGATGTTGATGTGACATGCGAAGAAAATTAAAAGAGTGGTAACTACTCGTCTACTCCACTTAAGTGTCACATTTGATATGGAATTATGAAATTTGGTTGTCTTGAAATTTGAACTGTAATTCAGGAAAATGTCACTGCCTTTTAATTGCCCTTAAAATGTCTTTTTCACATGTTTGGTCCTGTGCACTTTAATCTAACCTTAATTTCCATTTCATTGGATGTTTGTTAATTCACTCAAAAGGTTTTAAAGGAACTGAAATTAATCTTATTGAAAAAAATTATGATGCTTGGTTGGTTAATTGATAAAAAAAATTGAAATATAAAAGTTAAAACAACCAAAATGCTCTCAACCCCTCCTACTATTCACCCGGTCATTCCCTCCGCCTCTCAACCCTATTTTGCTCGCATCTTCCACCTAAAACTATCATCGCGCTGAGAAGACTAAACACGAACTTGCAAAGAATCAAACCACCAAATCATATCCATGGAATCTACCAATCTTCAAACCTAAAGTTTTGTTCACCAAATGCATCCGGTCACCATGGAGTGTTTTGATCTTTGAATCCAAAGAATGTTTCAAACACAAATCCATGGTATCTGTTCACTTGCAATTCAATCTTCAAAGATAAATCTAATCCATGGAATGCTCCATTATTCGAAAGTTAATCTAATCCATGGAATATTTCGATCTTCAAATCATGGCATTTGTCCGAAATCTTTAATCCGTCAACTCTAGTGTTTCTTCCCTTTAAAAATCCGTTCAAAGTCTTTGAATCCAATAAATTTCACGAATCAACAGGATAAAAATGTTTGAGATTTTTATTATAGTATCTTTGTAAGTACTTTTGGTGAATACAAAATACATAAGAACAAAAAGGAGATGAGGTGGGATAAACCTTACATGGATTTCACCATTACTATGATATAGGTGGCTCAAATTTTCATCAAGATTTTGCTTAGATCACCAACATCATGAAACAAAGTTTTCATAGGAGGTTGATATTAATGGGTGGTGTGCACTTTTCTTTTTTCTTTTTTTGCTTGTGATCAAGTCCTATTATTTGTTAAAATAATTTACCTTTTGAAAAATGATCTTGAATCGTCAAGTTGTTTATTTATTTATGAACTCACTATTCGTTTTCATCATAAGTTTCTTCGAGCTTGGAATGATGTGTGTGAAAGTTGATGGTGAGGGGTAGTGCTTTTATTTCTCTTTTTTTTTATTTAATATTTAGAGTACTTTTAGGTTTAAATAAGATGACTGAGTATTAAGTGTGTGGGTTTTAAGGCATTTCATCGAGTAAAAAGTAGATGCCCTCCACCATAAAGAAGTTTAATTGTCATTAATAAAACATTTGTAACTCAAATCAAAATTAACTTAAGTGGGGTGCTTACTCTAAACTTTAAAAAGTTTATAGACGTGATATGAAAAGGACGTTGCATGACATGTCCTTCGTACTGGTTTTAGAGATGTATTAATTGTTGATTAAACTATTAAGAGGGTTTTTAGTATGTTCATAAAAACTAAGGCCGGCCGCGTTTCACTACAAGAAAAGTGTTTTTTGCGACAACATTTTTTGCGGCGATATAGAAATCGTCGTAAAATTTTCAGTAAACGACAAAAATATTTGCTTTTTTGATTTTTCCGGTCAAAAAAATTTTTTACGGCGATGTTTCGTCGCAAATAACCATAATTATTTTCCTTTTAACTTTTTTCATTTATTGACAACTTTTTAAAGAGCGGGAAAATTCCCGGCAACTTATTTGCGGCGACATATCGTCGCAAAAAAGAATAAATATTTAAATAAAAAATAATTAAAGTTTTATTTTTTATTTGTAGAATTATTATTTGCGGCGATATTTCGTCGCAAAAAAGACTATTTAAAATTAAATTTATTTTTATTTTATTTAATGTCGTCGCAAAAGATTTTTTGTGGCGAAAAATCGCCGCAAAAAGTTTCTGCACAGATATAATTCGGGATTTTCAGAACCCTCACCCCACTCAAAACCCTCACCCCACTCACCGCATTCCCCACCCCCACGGCCACTCCCACTTTCCGGCGACCGTCAACCCCACCCCACTCCCACTCCCGGCGACCGGCGACCGGCAACCTCACCCCACTCCCCGGCGACACCCGCTGCTCCACCACCGTCGCTCCACCACCGCCATTTTCAAAGCTACTGCGCTCCACCACCGCTGCTCCACCACCGCTGCTCCACCACCGTTGCTCCACCACCGCCGCCGCCTCCTTTGCACCGTAGCCACCACCACCACTCTTGATTTCAGGTAATAAACTCAATTTTACCTAATTTTATGTTAAGTTTTAGTTAATATTTTGAAATTAGATGTTTAATAGATGTTTATAGTTATGAAAAATAGATGTTTAACATGTGTGTATGTATGTATATAAGAAAGAATGTATGTATTTAGTGTGTTAATTTGTAGTTGTTTGGGTTTTTGAAGTTTATTTTGTATGTATGAATATAAGAATGTATGTATTTGGATTGTTAAATTTGTGTTAATATGTAGTTATTGTTGAATTAGGTTTAGCAAGTTTTATAGTTATGAAAAAATAGATATTTAGTTGAGATGAAAGAAAATGTGTGTATGTTTGTATTAAAGAATGTATGTATTTGATATGTTAATTTTGTGTTAATTTTGTATTAACATGTGTGTATGTTTGTATTAAGATTGTTTGAAATAACATGTGTGTATGTTTGTATTAAGATTGTTTGAAATAACATGTGTTTGGTATGTTAATATAAGAATGTATGTATGTATTTGGTATGAATATAAGAATGTATATATGTATTTGGTATATTAAATTGTATTAATATGTAGTTATTGTTTGAAAGTAGGTTTAGCAAGTTTTATGGTTATGAAAAAATGGATATTTTAACTTATTTAAGATGAAATAGTATGTGTGTATGTATGTATATAAGAAAGAATGTATGTATTTAGTGTGTTAATTTGTAGTTGTTTGGGTTTTGAAGTTTATTTGTATGTATGAATATAAGAATGTATGTATTTGGATTGTTAAATTTGTGTTAATATGTAGTTATTGTTGAATTAGGTTTAGCAAGTTTTATAGTTATAAAAAAATAGATATTAGTTGAGATGAAAGAAAATGTGTGTATGTTTGTATTAAAGAATGTATGTATTTGATATGCTAATTTTGTGTTAATTTTGTATTAACATGTGTGTATGTTTGTATTAAGATTGTTTGAAATAACATGTGTTTGGTATGTTAATATAAGAATATATGTATGTATTTGGTATGAATATAAGAATGTATATATGTATTTGGTATGTTAAATTGTATTAATATGTAGTTATTGTTTGAATATAAGAATGTATATATGTTTGTATTTCCCTAGTTTTAAATGTGTTAAGATAATTAATATTTGTTTGTAGACACAGTTATGACGATTGATAAGACTTGGACTACTTTAGAAAATAAATTTTCTAAAGAATATGTGATTGGTCTTAAAGCATTCATGGAAAGGTGTAAGAATTATACGAATGGCCAAAATAAAGCTCGGTGTCCGTGTAATAATTGCAATAACAGTTATTGGTTTCCTCTTCCAACAATAGAGCGCCACATACATAATAATGGTTTTTGCCGATTTTACAAAACGTGGACGCATCATGGTGAATCATATATTCCGTCACCGGTAGTTCTAGTCATACCTCAAACGACAGACCCAATACATGATTTTATTAACGATGTTCGTCAGGAGAATGTCCCACAAGAGGACAACACATACGACGACGATGAGCCAATGAACACAACAGATACACCGAGTGATACAAATGATGAACTTGCTGAATTACTGAAACTTGCCGACACCGAACTATACCCTGGTTGTGACGGGATGTCTTCATTGGATTTCTTGGCAAAACTAAGTCACATGAAGGCCATCATAAATGGACCGATACATCGTTTGACCAATTGTTAGAATTTCTGAAAACTGCATTTCCGCTTGCTAAAATCCCACCGTCAAACTATAAAGCCAAGAAGATAATGAAGAAAGTTGGGTTAGGATATGAATCGATCCACGTTTGTAAGAACGACTGTTGTTTATTTTGGGGTAAGGATAACAAAGATTTGCAAAAATGTCCAATATGTTATGAAAGTAGATGGAAGGACGCAAACACTAAGGGGAAGAAAGTTCCCAACAAGGTTATACGTTACTTTCCATTAAGTCCTAGATTAAAGCGTCTTTATAGCTCAAGACACACTACAAAGCATATGACATGGCATGCTCCTGGACGTTGCACGGAAGATGGTAAGTTACGTCACCCGGTGGATGGTACATCATGGAAAGAATTCGATTCAATGTATCCTGATTTTGCCAAAGAACCTAGAAATGTTAGATTAGGGTTGGCTGCTGATGGCTTCAATCCATTTGGGAACATGAGTACGTCGTATAGCATGTGGCCGGTAATATTGACAACATACAATACGCCGCCATGGTTATGTATGAAAGAGTCTTCATTCATGCTGACGTTATTAATCCCTGGCCCTAAATCACCTGGGAAGGACATTGATGTTTTTTTAAGACCATTGGTTGATGAATTGAAAAGTCTTTGGTCGGACGGAGTCGTGACAAAAGATGCGGTTACAAACACTTTCTTCACATTGCGTGCAATGCTTTTATGGACTATCAATGATTTCCCTGCTTGTAGTATCTTGTCTGGTTAGAGTGGGCAAGGTTACTTTGCATGCCCAACATGTAAGGAAGACACTCCATCTGTTCATGTATTGGGAAAAACTGCTTATGTTAGGCATAGAAGATGGTTACCAACAAATCATAAATGGAGGAAGGACAAGTCATTCAATGGTAAGAACGAGACTAGACGTCCTTCTAACAGGAAAACTAATGATTAGATTTTGGAACAACTTAATAAATTGTCGCCCCGTATTTCTGGGAAGCATGTTCAGTTTGGTGGTAAGAAGAGAAAACGTGATTCCGATGTTGAATTGAATTGGACCAAGCGTTCTATTTTCTTCGAGCTTGAATATTGGTTTCAATTCAACTAAAATATAATTTGGATGTCATGCATATCGAAAAGAATGTGTGCGAGAGTTTGTTGAATACGTTGATGATGAATAAGGAAAAATCCAAAGACACTAATAAGGCAAGAATGGTGTTAGAACAATGGAACATTCGACGTGACTTGTGGCTTGTAGATAACAGTCGCGGTAAGCTCTCAAAGCCTCATCCCAAGTTCTCTTTCTCAAACGCCGAAAGGAGTCTTTTTTGTCAATTCATTAAGGAAGTAAAACTACCTGATGGCTTTGGCTCTAACTTTAAACATAAGGTAACCGATAATGATACCAAAATAGAGGACGAGGCATATGAAGATACAGATGAGGGTGAAGTAAAGCTTTGGCTCTAACTTTAAACATAAGGAGTCTTTTTTGTCAATTCATTAAGGAAGTAACGCTACAGAAGTCGATGTTTGCATTGAGTATGTCAATGTAGAGGACGAGGCATATGAAGATACGGATGAGGGTGAAGACAACGATGCAGACAAAGCTGTTGACGTTTCTGATAATTCAGATGATGAATTAGACGAATTTAATAATGATGTGGAGAAGATTCTTATCACACCGATGAATCCGATTGATTGTAATTTTTAATTTTAACCGAATCATTTATTATGTTTGATCTATTATGTTTATTGAATTGTTTTTTTCAATTGTGTGTTTAGCTAATGATTCAATTACGATATATTTGTATACTTATATAATCTTTTTTTACAGATGGCAGACGTGGCCCGAGGTCACGGTGGGGATACCTATGGCCGTGGTCCACCTGGTGGTGGTCCTCCCGATGATGATCGATCGTGGCAGCCGCCACGACAGTGCGAGGTCAGTGATGACTCCGGCAGCGGCAACGGACGAGGTATGACGAATTTTTTATACTATTATATTTTAAAATGAAAATATAAATTTACATAGAATTTTTATACTATTATCAATTTGCAGGACAAGGTAAGCGTGGAAAGACCACACTTCAAGGTATGCGAAAGAGAAATCCACAAGGAAATTTGCTCACAATTGAATTTTTATTAAGGTACGCATGACACCTACAAACCTATGGGTGTCAATCAGGCGACCTTTGCTTCACCGGTTGGCACACTCGTTGACAGATTTCCTCAAAACTACAAGAGCTGGAAAAGATACCTACAGAGTTGAAGGCAACTATCTGGCCTGACTTACAGGTTAAGTTTTTGATAATTAAATTCAGTGATTAAATATATATACACTAAGCTATTTGTTTTCATAATTTGCAGATGTATTTTGATATGACTCCCTACGAAGGCCTGAGGGCAAGCATTGAGAAATATGCTGCAAACCGGTATAAAGATCACAAATATCGGTTCAAGCAAAAGCATTTTAGCAAAATAGGCGGGGAGGACAGGGTTGATATTTCTGATGTTGTGCCACCTGATATACAAGAATCTGAATGGAAAGGCTATGTGGATTACTACACTTCTCCTGAAGTCAAGGCTCGGTTTGCAACCAACAAGTCGAACAAAGGGAAGCAGACGATCAAGGGACATGGCGGCCGGACATTTTTAGCCCAATGTCGTTATATGTTTGTAAGTTGTTTTAATCTAATGTGTTTATAACTTGTTTTATGTGTTTGTAAGTTACTTTATATTATTATATAACTATAAAATGTGTTTACAGCGGGAAGATGGTTCTGATGAATCTGGGGGTGCCATATTAGCACATCGTCGTTTCTATACCGATTCAAGCGGTAATTTCTATCAACCTGAACCCGCTGCATACTATGTAAGTAATGTACACGTCTTACAATTTTATAAAAATAAATTAATATATAACATCACCATATATATAACATTGTTTATTTTTTTTGTAAACTATAAATGAGCAAATGGTCGCGCTTCAACAACAACATCCAGAAATATCAGAGAAACAGATCATGCGCCAGGTGTTGGGGGAGCGGCCCGGGTGGGAACGTGGCATCGGTCCAATACCGAGCGTGCCTTCACAACCCCACCTCCACCTCATAGAACAGATCAGCGGACGTTCTCACAATCTGAGGTTGAGGAGATGATGAGGAGATGATAGCAGCGAGACTGGCCAGTGAGCAAGAACAATGGCAGTCACAGATGATGGCTAATATGATGGCACAAATGCAAAGTCAAATCCAAAGCCAAGTCCAGAGTGCGTTGAGGAGAAGTGGTCATTCTCAAGAAGATGAAGAAGATGAAGCTGATGAAGGTGGGTCGTCATAGGATGGTTTGATGGTTTTTAGTGATTGTTATGACTATTTTAAAACATTTGTTTGTGTGACTTTTAACTTATTAAATTTGGACAATTTTTGGTTTATATGCTATGTTTTGCGATTGGTTTGATGGTTTTGATAGTGTGTACTGATTTGGAACAGCAGGTTTGGTTTGGTACCCAGAAAAATCTGGGTGGATTGCTGCAAATGCAGCAAAATTATTAAAAAAAAAAGTTTATTTTTTGCGGCGATATTTCGTCGCAAAAAAGAGTAAATTATATGGAAAAAAGTCGCCGCAAAAAAGATTTTGGTCAAAATATTTGCGGCGATATATCGCCGCAAAAAAGAAACTATCGTCGCAAAAGATATCGTCGCAAAAGATTTCCCCTTTTTTATAATAAGTGGAGCCCACAAAAGAAATCGTCGCAAATTTCGTCGCAAATAACATTTTGCGACCACTCTTTTACGGCGACTTTTTTACCACCAAAATTTCGTCGCAAAAGATGTATTGCGACGACAAAGAAGCTTTTTGCGACGATAATTGTCGCCGCAAAAAAAGCTTTTCTCTTGTAGTGTTTGTTTTACAGAAAGTATGTTGGATGACATGTCCCTCGTACATGTCTTATGTTTGTATGTTGTTTTTGTGAATGTCTCTGACTTTACGGACATCCCGCTGGTGATCAATGTTCTTTAAAACCGTCACTATTTAGAATCACAAAAGAAATCATTTTCATGTTGTTTCATTGGGTCACCAGGAGATCAAGAAAAGTTAAAATGTTGTTGGAACTCTTGGACCAACGATTATTCTCTTACTCTTGTCTCACTAGCTAATTAGTTTCGTTATGTGTCCACGTTGTTTTGTTGCTTCTCGTACCGTTTGGGGCTTTCCAGTCTCCCATTGGTCTCAATTCAAATCATGGTTAGTAAAAAACCTAAATAAAACCCTATTATCAGCTTGGTAAATTCATAGAAGTAAAAAAACCAAGTTTATAAAAAGTTAAGATTTTATAATGTAACCATTTAATATGGCATAATAATGCTATAAACCTAATAAATTTCGGGTCCTAATAAAGAGACACTCACCTATACGTCACGTATGGGTCCATACGCGGCCCATGTCCGGCGTATAGCTCTCGACTATTAATGCACAATTAATTCCTGACGTTCCACGTCACATCACTGGCTTTATACGGGGCGTATAGGCTCATACGCCACGTATAGGCCTGTGGCGTATACGACAAGTGGGTAGGGTCCACGACTGCTCCACCGACTGCTATACGCGGCGAATGGGTGCATACGTCGCGTATAGCTGTCGGTGGAGCAGTCGTGGACCTACCCACTTGTCATATACGCCACAGCCTATACGTGACATATGAACTTATACGCTCCGTATGAGTCTATTCTTGTTTTGTATATAAAGGCAAGCAATACGAACGCATTCGCTTGCCTAAAACGTAAAGGTTCGAAATCTCAAATTCATTCGTTCATGAGTGATGGTTCGATTTAAGATCGCAAGAAATTTAGTTTATGTGATTCAATATTTTCTTCTCGCAAATAATTTACTCGGTAATATTATATATTCTTACTTCAGTAAGTATTTACATACATATATACATATATCTGAATTGGATACTTAAGAATCGTTTCAACTAACTCGGGTTCTATCAGTGTTAGTCGGTTACGGTTAAGCTGAATAATTTTCAAGATTTTTATCATAACCGACTAATACCGTGGAACCCAAGTTAGTTGAAATTATTATTAAGTAATCAAGACATTTATGTGTACGTAAATATGTATATAAATAAAGTAAGAGTTATAGTTTATCTAAAAATTATTTTGAAGAAATAGTTAACCCACATAACCCTATTTTCTTTCTAAGTCATGCGCGTGAACAGTGCTTATGCGCCTAACAGTGCTCATGCGCCTAAACAGTGCTCATGCGCCTAAGTCTTGGGCTCATGGCAACTATACGTGGTGTATGGATCCATACGCCACGTATAGTTGCCATGCTCCCAAGACTTAAGCGCATGACAACTATACATGGGCGTATGGACCCATATGCCACATATAGTGCTCATGCGCTCAAGACTTGGGTGCATGAGCATTATACATGGCATATGGGCCTATACTTCACGTATAGTTGTCATGCGCCTAAGTCTTGGGTGTCCCAACTATACGTGGCGTATATCCCAACTATACGTGACGTATGGACCTATACGCCACGTATAGTTGTCAGACGTACTTTTAAAGTGTTTTGTACCAGATACGAATATACGCAGCATATGGCGCCATACGAGGCAAACGTGACAAGACCATACGTGGCGTATAGGGCCATACGCTGCGTATAGGTGCCAACAAACAACCTATACGTGGCGTATGGGTCCATACGCCACGTATAGGTGTCAGACGCCTTTCAAATATGATGGGACACAAGATTCGTTTTCAACTATATAAGAACGCTTTCGATCTCTGTAAATTTCAAACGTGAAAATCTCAAACGTATCTTTCTCTCAAAACATCACACTTTTTTCATTCGTTCGTTATGTCGTTTTGGGATGGTAACTATTTGTTTGGTGAATATTCAAATGAATATTCAAGCGCTTCGTACGTGGCGGATAGTAATCAAGATGATTCGTACGTACAATCTTCTTACAAGACACGATTTCCAGATTTAAACCAATCGTATGTTCCCTATGATGAATTCGAGTTTTGTTGAGAGTTAAGTTACGACCCGCAACAAAATAATATAAACTTTCTCTCGAGTGATGAAAAAAAACGACGAAAGTATCGTTCAAAACGTCTCAAGAATTTTTATCACTCGATGAGCTAGTCTGTTGGGCTGTTAATAGGGGATGTAAATATCAAAGAAAAAAGAAGGTCAGGTCGTAAAGTATGACTTATCTGTGATCGTGGTGGCGAACACAAAAGTAAAGCAACAGTTAGACGAACTGGTAGCAAAAAAATCAGATGTCCTTTTAAATTAGTAGGGATATACGACAACAAACGTCGTTCGTGGAAATTAGAGGTGAGAAGTAACGAACATAACCATGATCCCGCTAAAATATGGAGGGGCACCTATTTGTAAGAAGATTTTCTCAAAACGAATACAATTTGGGGAGGCAGCTTACTGATCAGAACATGGAGCCTCACATGTAACATCTTGTATTTCGCGGCGTTAACCTTTTATAATAATAATAATAATAATAATAATAATAATAATAATAATAATAATAATAATAATAATAATAATAATAATAATAATAACAAATAATAATAATAATAATAATAATAACAATAACAATAATAATAATAATAATAATAATAATAATAATAATAATAATAATAATAATAATAAATAATAATAAAAGTCCAGGGGTAGTCTTGTAATTTATCAAACTTCAAAAAGAAGTTTAT
This sequence comes from Flaveria linearis, assembly GCA_024085815.1. Taxonomy (NCBI): domain Eukaryota; kingdom Viridiplantae; phylum Streptophyta; class Magnoliopsida; order Asterales; family Asteraceae; genus Flaveria; species Flaveria linearis. The sequence goes on from JABSNV010000670.1 coordinate 21,259, forward strand.
AGCATAAAATGATAAAAATGAAACCGCAGGGACCAGTTGTGTAAATATTTAAAACACAACTGCCTTCTCTCTCTCCCCTCTCGTTTTTTCGACGACACCTCCGGCCACCTTCCGGCCGTTCTCCGGCGATCCAAATTACCCAAAAAATACGCAGTTTTAACCCACAAAACCGGTTCCAAGGCATCCTGGACAAGATTCGAACCCAATGCACCCATTAAACACGTTTAATCATCGAGATATTCGGATCCAAAGCTCCCACATCGAAACCACTAAATTCCCGACCAAATCAGCCAATTTATTCAATTTTAAACCCCACAACCTCACCGAAAGCTTTCTTGGATCCAATTCTAATTGGATTCCAACATAAAGCAGGTTGAATCAGTCAAATTAACGGCTATAATCCCACTTTTAGTCTCGGATCCGATCCAACTCATTAATACACTCAAACAACGATAATAACAAATTAAAGCTACCTAACTGATCCTATATAAATACCTAATCGATCTCAGCTTTCAATTGCACCAAAAATCAACACAAAACACCCCATCGATCATCATCTTCATCGCAACCTGCAACCGTGGTGTTCATCATCAATTGATTGATTTCACCTGAAATTGTTCGAGGGTTTTGATTCGTGCCTACCTTCTGCAACTACACAAAGAGTTAATTTGATTATATTCATCGATTTCTCAACCTATGATTCGACATAGACCGCGACCTGTTCTTCATTGAGTTCATTTTCAATACATCATCATACGGGTAATTAAACTTACCTATACATTCGGTTTTACATGGGGATCAAAAGCCCCATGAATTTAGACATTAACAGATTCGAATTGATCTTTAATTTGGATCAAATCAATCTAGGGTTTCGGTCGAATTGGGGGAAACTGGAATAACCTACTTAAAAACAAATGGAACGGGGTCCTAATGCGGCTGTATGCCTTTGGTCTACTGGTATGTGTGTGGGATTATAGGATGGAGGTCACGGGTTCGAACCCGGGTGACCTCAAATATTTTTTAGGGCTTTTTCAGCTTTTAAAAAATTATAAAAAATTCTAAAAATTATAAAAATCAATTTTATAAACTCCGTTTATTTTAAAGGTTATCCAATCATTTTCTGTAAAATTATTTCTTTGAAGCACTTTAATTTTTATATAAAATATCAATTAACAAATATTATAACTAGTTTATTTTTATAAAAATGAACTTTAAAAAATTGAAATCACTAAAATATTATTAGTCATTACGTTATCTTTAATCATAGATTAATTATGACAATTATAAACTTTTAATTACATTTTATAATTTAATTATTATAAGAATTTAATTTCTTATAATTTCATAAATTGTTATAAAAGGATTAATTAAGTTTTCTTTTATTGTATTAAAATATACATGATTTTGATAACTAATCTTATTTAAAAAAACCCCAAATTCCATTTGAAACCCTAGTACTTGTTAGATCGTTAAACTTATCATTGGACTTAAATCTATAAATATATTTATCATCTTAGGTGCGTTGTGAAGCAATACATTGGAACATTGCTTGTTATATTCTTAATAATCGTCATTCATATACTTAATTGCCATGTGAGTATTTCTATACCCATTTTACCATTTTCACACTTTTGGGTGAAACATGTTACCTTATAAACGTTGCACTTGTAAACACGTTTGATTCTTGTAAACTTATGGCAATTTACTTATGTGTTGTGATTAGTTGAATCTTGTAGCTACCATGTAATGTCGAATACATGTACAATCATTAACTATTGCTAGCCTGGCGACGTCATAGATCTATGGGCCTGACAAGCCTGCTTGGTTGATCCAAGTACACTTAGCTAATCGTATATGCTTATAACTTGGTTGATCCAAGTACACGTTTAAAACGTGTAAAACTTTGTCAAGGTTTGATTGTGCATTCTGTCTTACATCCCTAGTTACTTTGTTCTCTAATTTACAACATGAATTGCCATCTTTATATACTTATGTATTCGAAACTATAGAATGCTCACCAACATTTTTATGTTGACCTTTTATTTTAACATGTTTCAGGCAATAACGTTATGTGGCTGTGAACAATCGTAACTCTTACACTTCGACGATTCTGCCGTCAAGGTCGGGGTGTGACAGATTAGTATCAGAGCCCATAACTATAGGGATTTAGGTATTAGAAATGGTAACCTAGACTATAGTTGCATGAACCTCATAGAAAGATCCTTATACTTTTGTGCTTACATATTGTTTGAATGCTACATAATGCTATGCTTTTTGTGCAATTTGATGCCTTAGCATAGGATTGCATTTTATATGCTTAAAACTTAGAATCCTTAAACTTAACTTCGACTCTTTGACTCTCCCCGATAAATGAACTTCCTAAACTTATTCTCAACGACATGTGGAGACTACACTCATCGTCGTGGGATCAATTCCTTAGACTCTATGTCTAATTTATGAAAATCTCGTCAAAGTCTGTGCCCCAACACTGAATACATGCAATACTGGAAGAGTAAGATGCCTGTATCTCGAGGTGTTCTGTCTAGGCAAGGTATTCGTATAAATCCAAATCAGCCGATGGATCTGTCTACCTTACCTGGAAACCCTTGGGATGAGTATCTGCTTATAGGTACACATGTTTTCAACAAAGTTGTGGTTGACATAATACTTTGATTAGTCAACGTACTCGCTTTGATTTACGAATCAAACGATTACACTCGGAACATCTTATTGTTATTATGCCAAATTCTCGATTGTTGTTTTCATGTGGTATAACTCCTATTATCCAATTCTCATAAAATATCTTAATGATATTCCAGAATGTCTTCTCGTCAAATCCGTTCACGGTCTAGAAACTCTGGCTGTAAGATTTCTACTCTTGTAGCCCGGGAGGTTGCTGCAGTCATACCAACTCTCCTAACTCATCTGAATCAAGGTTTGATTCTACGAACCAAAGAGACTTGACACATAGACACCTGTATTCTGGATTTCCTGGCAAAAGTCCTTCGGGCTAAGGCAAGCATATCGTATAAATCTCATTGCGAGACCAGTTATGCTTACCTGGGGATTTATGGGATGAGTGATAAACTATGGTCAACACACGTCTCTAAGGCAAATGGGTCAAATTACCTTGACGTGTCAACGATTCCAAATGGTAATGCGTTACCAAATGGAACCATCATTTTTGCATTCTAAAAATCCTTGAATCCTTGAACTGGTTTATCATCAAAGTTTAAATATCTTCTCATTCTTAACCTACATAATGTTTCTGTTAATATTGAACTCATCCTACATTTCAACTCTTACGCTCAACGTGTAACATGTAACGGTATTGAACTCAGCGTTTCATGTAACTATTTCTATACCTTGATCAACGTGAACATTGATCTTAATATACCCAAAGATATTGGGAATCTAAACCAAATGGTCTTCAAAACTTTAAATCGTTAATTATGGTTTTCAAATTTTCTAAGGGTGTGTCCCATGACTAAAGACATTCAATGCTGTAAGGTGAAATTCTTACATCTTTGGATACTTTGTCTAGGCAAAGTGTAAATGGTGATCTGATTCGATCATTGAATCCGTTACTTGACTCGAAACCCTTGTGATAATTGATCAATTAAAAGTACGCGTGTCTTCAAATAAGTTATGGTTGACCTCATATCTTGAGAAGTCCATGTATTCCTTCGATTGTGAATCGAATGTTCACATCTCATTGTGATGTCAAATCATTTTATCCTTGATTTCGTCTTCCCGATTTAAATTATCCAAGATTTGAACACCATCATAACAAATCTTGTTATCTCGAACTTTGATCTTAAATTTTGTAAGCATGATTTTCCTTTTAGTTACATTGATGTAACTTGAAATTTTCTAAATTTTTAAGCGATATTCTTTTCCTTTCGTTGTTAAGTCGAACCTTGAACCGTCTGCACCATGGGAGATACAAGGGTTTGTAAGTCAATCTAGACTAAGAACACTCGTACCTCCTAAACAATTCTAACTCATCAAAAGAAGTCAATCTAGACTAAGAACACTCGTACCTCCTAAACAATTCTAACTCATCAAAACAGGGGTGATTCCCTTACTTTGATGATTCTCTATTCGTTTCGATAAATGGTTTCCAATTGTGTGTTTTATGAAATTTCATCCTCTGAATTAGGGCAAATTCCTCATCCTGAGGATTGACTTCAATTATTCTCATTGGAACTTGCACTTCACAAATGAAATGATCTCACCAAAATAGGATTGAAACCCGTACTTTGGTGACAAATGTTAATCTTTGATTGTTTTCTTGTTATTATGAAGCTCAATCATCAAGATAGACGTAAATTTCATATCTTGATGATAATATCATTTTTATGAATTGTATTTTCTCAAATGAAACATCCTCGTCAAAGTAGGAGTGAATTCTGGATTTTGATAAAGAAGTTCATCCTGTTATATTTTGTTTTTGTAAAAATTCATCGTTAAGATAGGAGTGATTTCCCTTACCTTAATGGTGAGTTACCACGTCTTATTTATGTGGATCCTCAACAACTAGTTGGGATCGAACTTTTTGATTGGTAAGTTAGTGGTCATATCTTGGGAATACACCATCAAGTTAGGAGTGTAAACCACACCTTGATGACTACTCTCATTTCTTGATCTTTAACTTACCATGGTTGTAACCAAGTGACGAGAAGCATGTAGTAACTTGACGGGTGAAACAATGTTAGTGTTTTGATCTATCAAGCCAAAGCATGATCTCTGAACTTGAAAGAAGACCTGATCGCTTTAAGTTGATTTTGATTCCAACCTTAGAGCATGTAAATTCTTAAATCGGTTTCTTTCCCTTTATCTTCACGTTTTGACTCGATCTAGCTACATCGAACCATTTATTCCTTACTTATCAACTTTCATTTTAAGATATCATCAAACCCATAAGTATAGTCTTCCTAAACAATCTTTTGTCAAATATAGATATTATCAAATACCTAACTTATGTTTGATGAATTACGTATGCAAATCTGCATTTGAAAATTTGTTACTGTGCAAAACATGGTTACAAATACCTTTCTTATTGTTTACATCACTTCTTGAATCGCTTTTAAATCCTTAACCTTGGAAATATTTAAAACTCTATCTTGAATTCGAACAACAAGACTCGTTATTATCCTCATTGCAATGTGAATATAATGGTTCATAAAATTTCGTAATTTGTAGTCATGGGTTTGGCATAAAGAAAAGATATAACTTGGCATGTGTCCAAGTGTCTTACCTTTACATATGACAAAACCTAATCTCCGTGTTCCCGTAAATCTTCTGTTTAACTTTCATTCACAATATGCTTCTTATCTTAAATGGCATGATGACAATCGGTGCATTATAAACCGATTGGCTAATTTCATATTGACACATGTGGGATAACGGGTCGAGAAATTGACCTGTATCCATTTCAAATATTCGTATACCATGGTATTGTAAGAATTAATCTGCCCAAGGTTCGTATTACATTGATGTGGCTAGTGTGATATGATCCAAGTCGGGTCATACCCAATAACAAGCCAAACAAACACCGACAAACATTTATTTGTTGATTAGATCATACAAATAAATATTAATACCAATTTAGAAACCGGGTTTTCTAAATCATTGCTTTTGCAAATGAACAAGATTATATATATATATATATATAATTTGTTCATATGGGATTATTTGTTCATTTTTAATTAGTTAAACAATGACAAAAATAGTGTGTGTGTTAGTGATATAAAATTAAAATGGTTTAATTTTATAAAAGTAGATTGCAAGAGTATGTATTTTATAAAATTAAAGTGGTTTAATTTTATAAAAGTAGAATACAAGAATATGTATTTTAAAATTAGTGCAAGTGGGAAAACACAAGGGGACCAACTTTCGGCCACCCCATGTGTGTCTTGGAACTCCCTTTTATGTTTTCAAAGACATGCAATTAATCTATTTTAAAAGACTCTTGCATTATTATTATTCTTACACACACACACACACACACACTAAGTTCTCTCCTCTCTCTCTTCTCGGTTTCTAAGAGCAAAAGTGTAACATCTCGTATTTTACGATGCTAAAAAATAATAATAATAATATAATAATAATAATAATAATAAATAATAATAATAATAATAATAATAATAATAATAATGATAATAATAATAATATTAATAATAATAATATTAATAATAATAATATATAAATTGATTTAATAAAGTCCAGGGGTTGTTTTGTAATTTTAGAAACATGTTTTACAAACTTAAAAACATGAAATAATAATGTTTGAAACCCCAGGGACCATTCTGTAAATAATTAAAACCCAACCCCCCTTTCCCGTCGATTCCCCCGCCGGCACCATTCTCCGGCCAACACTCCGGCCAACCACTAATGACCAAAATACGCGGTTTAAGTTCAATTAAATGCCACCAACATCACCATGTGCAAGATTCGAACTCACGAGCCAAAAACGATTTAAAAATGGAACACTCAGTGCGATCTGGAACATCCTCGCGTGGTCGGCCGCTTTTACAGCCAAGATCGCACTAACAGTCAATAATAATTCAATTAATCCAACCAAAACGATCACTTAACTATCTGTAACCTATTCCTAATTTCAATTTCATCTGAAACGAACACAAACATAGAATTCGAACACCCTCTCTTTCGCGACCTGCAACACTGTTGAAAACCTCAATTCGAGCTCTTTCTCTTGCAATTGACAGAGGGCTTCTCATCTCCACGTTCATTCAAAGCTTCCTGCAAAGTTAATTTGATTACTAACAACGTTTGCACCATGAATCAACATTCACCTCGTCGCGACTCGTTCTTACTTGAGATCTTCAAATCGAACTCAATCATGTAAGTTTTACACATCTATATACTCATTTTTGCATGGGCAGTCAAAGCCCTATGATTGAATTCATTAACACCATCAAATCGAGGTTCAATTTTGGAATAATCGAATTCTAGGGTTTATGAGTTGGAAAATTGGAGATTCTTCGATTGGTTGGATATAAAAGCAATGGGAACCGGCTTATACCGCGGCTGAGGCCTTGGTTCACCGGTTGCATACTCGTTGTAAACTTAGAGGTCCCGGGTTCGAACCCGGGCAACCCCACATTATTTTTTTGGGCTTTTTAGCCTTTAAAAAATATATAAAAATTTTTAAAAATTATAAAAATAAGTTTTATAAACTTTAAATATTTTTCTTTACATCAAACCAATTTCTGAAAATTTATCTTATAATATCTTAATATTTTATTTTATTTTATTAAAACAAATAATAAAACTAGTTAAATAAATTATAAGATAGACTTCAAAAGTTGTTTATCTTAACAAAACATTACAATTGGATTATTTTCATGTTTTAGTTTACTAATTATTATTGTTTCAAATATAAATAATTATTTGTCTCAAATAATAAATAATAAAAGTTTTATCATGATAATTGTAGAAATTATATATTTATAATTTCATAAATTATTCTAAAATATTATTCTCTTATAAAATATACTAACTAAATGTTAGATTAATAATTTGTTATTAATCAAAACGTTATTCCAATTAATTGTAAATAATTATAAAGTTTTATATATATTAAACCTTATCAATTTTTATACTTAAATTCACTTTTAAAATACTTAAACACACATATAAAATTCTTCTAATGGACCAAAATGCGAATAATTACTTTATAAATTTAATTACTCGACAAAACCTCACAATACCAATTGAAACCCTAGTTCACGTCTAATTGTTAATCTTATTGTCATACTTTAATCTTGTAATAATATATTTAGGTGCCTTGTAAAAGAATTCCTTGGAACGTCGTTTAATTCTTATCATCACCTTATATATATCAAGTGAGTTTTCCTTGCCCCCTTTTACTTTATTTCACACCATTTTGGGGTGAAACATGATACTTATACATTACACACTTATAAACATTTGAGACTTGTAAAGCACTTGCAATTCATCTTTATATCTTGTCATGGTTATTTGTATGTTGTAAGTGATTATATGAGATACATAGTTTGTTACAATCATTAACTATTGCTAGCCTGGCGACGTCTTAGATCTTTGGGCCTGACAAGCCTATTTGGTGCTAAAGTCGATGAACTGCCGACTCCTAGGAGCCGTATGCTTGTGCACTAGGGAACCAAATACACTTAGCCAATCTTATATACTTGTAATCAAGTCGAGGTTTGATTGTGAAGATATGTGTTCTATAACCTTACTAGCTTATAACCTATGACATGAATTGCTACTTATAATCTTTTCATATTATGTATGAAAACTTGGTAAACTTACCAACTATTTTTAGTTGACCTTTTATTTTTATCATGTTTCAGGTAACCCCCGAGTTTAGAGTGACCTTTTGAAGCTTGCAATAAAACTAGGACGTGGACCTAGTTAAATAAATAAAATGCTATGTTATGTTGATTTATGTTTGAACTTATTGCGTATTTGAGGCTTATGTTTGTAATCACTTTTGAAACTATTAATTTGAATATTTACATTTAAACATAGCGTTATGTGGCTGTGAACAATCGTAACTCTCACGCCTCGACGATTCCGCCGTCTTGGTTGGGGTGTGATAGATTGGTATCAGAGCCAGGGCCGGGCCGTTGTGCCAGCGAGGACGCTGGTCTCACTTCGGTGGGTGGATGGACACATGCCTGCAAATACTCCCACAGGGGAGGGCTATGACTCATCCCACATCGGCTGGGGAGGCGAACGAAGGCTTCTTTATAAGGGGCTGGATACCTTCCCCAATTGGACGCGTTTTAAACCCGTGAGGCTGCGGCCAAAGCGGATAATATCCAGTTGCGGCTCTCGTACACCTTCCTGCGGGTGGTGTCACAGTTGGTATCAGAGCCAGGGCCGGGCCGTTGTGCCAGCGAGGACGCTGGTCTCACTTTGGTGGGTGGATGGACACATGCCTGCAAATACTCCCACAGGGGAGGGCTATGACTCAGCCCACATCGGCTGGGGAGGCGAACGAAGGCTTCTTTATAAGGGGCTGGATACCTTCCCCAATTGGACGCGTTTTAAACCCGTGAGGCTGCGGCCAAAGCGGACAATATCCAGTTGCGGCTCTCGTACACCTTCCTGCGGGTGGTGTCACAGTTGGTATCAAAGTTTTAATATCTTCTCATTCTTAACCTAAATAATGATCCTGTTAATATTGAACTCATCCTACATTTCAACTCTTACGTTTAAACGCTCAACGTGTAACATGTAACGGTATTGAACTCAACGTTTCATGTAACTATTTCTATACCTTGACCAACGTGAACATGGATTTTAATATACCCAAAGATATTGGAAATCTAAACCATATGTCTTTAAAACTTTAAACCGTTACCTATGGTTCTCAAGTCTTCTTAAGGATGTGTCCCATAACTAAGAACATGCAAAGCTGTAGATGGAATTCCTACATCTCGGGATACTTTGCTAATTGAATATTAACCTTGTTAATTTAAAGTGGTCACTCACCTCAATGATCGAATAAACTAATTATAACTTTGTTACCACTTATAAGTACGCGTGTCTTCAATAAGGCTATGGGTGACCTCATATCTTGAGAAGTCCTTGTATTTTCCTTTCTATTGTGAATCGAATGTTCACATCTCATTGTGTGTCGAATCATTTTGTCCCTGATTTTGTCTTTTGGACTTAAATCATCCAAGATTCGAATACCATCATAACAAATCCTGTTACCTCGAACATTGACCTTAAATTTTGTAAGCATGATTTTCCTTTTGTTACATTGATGTAACTTGAAATTTTCTAAAATTCTAAGTGATATCCTTTTCCTCTCGTCGTTAAGTCAAACTTTGAACCGTCTGCACTGTGGGAGATGCGAGAGTTTGTAAGTCAATCTATAACTAAGAACACTCGTACCTCCTAAACAATTCTAACTCATCAAAACAGGGGTGATTCCCTTATTTTGATGATTCTCTATTTGTTTCGATAAATGGTTTTCAATTGTGTGTTTTATGAAATTTCATCCTCTGGATTAGGGTGATTACCTTATCTTGAGGATTGACTTCAAGTATTTTCTTTGGAATGGCATTTCACAAGTGACATGATCTCACCAAAATAGGATTGGAAACCCGTACTTTGGTGGCAAATGTTAATCCTCGATTGTTTTCTTGTTATTATGAAGCTCAATCATCAAGATAGGCGTGAATTCCATACCTTGATGATAATTTCATTTTTATGGATTGTATACTCTCAAATGAAACGATCTCATCAAAGTAGGAGTGAATTCTGGATTTTGATGAAGAAGTTCATCCTGTTATATTTTGTTTTTGTAAAACTTCATTGTTAAGATAGGAGTGACTTCCCTTACCTTAATGGTGAGTTACCTCGTCTTATTTCTGTAGATCCTCAACAATAAGTTGGGATCGAACTTTTTGATTGGTAAGTTAATGGTCATATCTTGGGAATACACCATCAAGTTAGGAGTGAAAACCACACCTTGATGACTATTCTCATTTCTGGATCTTCAACTTACCATGGTTGTAATCAAGTGACGAGAAGCATGTAGTAACTTGACGGGTGAAACAATGTTAGTGTTTTGACCTATTAAGCCAAAGCATGATCTCTGAACTTGAAAGGAGACCCGATTGTTTTAAGATGATTTTGATTCCAAGCTTGAAGCATGTAAATTCTTAAATTGATTTCTTTCCCTTATCTTCATGTTTTGACTCGGTCTAGCTACATCGAACCATTTATTCCTTACTTATCAACTTTTATTTTGAGTTATCATTAAAACCTGATTGCGTAATGATAGCTTCTTAAACAACCTTCCTGCCAAATAAAGACATTACAAATTTGTGTTCATGGCTTCCTAGCCACACGAATGTTCTCAGCTGTGTTTATGGGTTTGATGAACCGCGTGTGCAAGCCCTACTTGGAAAGCTACTTGTGTTTGCCTTTATCAGCAATATCCTGAATTTTTAAATTTTAATCCAATCGTGAACGCTATCTTCGTTGATCAATGCAATTCTTATTATTGTCATTTCTTGGACCATTTGTCAACTCCTCATAAAAACCTCTATTAATCTTCTGAATGTTTTTCCTCAAAACCACACTTATTCTGAAAACCCATTATAATGATTTTCTTCATACCAAAGTTAATCCTTAATCTTAACAAACACGATACTTGTATCAACGTTACACTAATGACACTTTGAAACCTCAATGACATGAGTAAACAAGAATCGATCACCTAGAAACCCGTTAAGGTTATTTGCTTGAGAAACTCTTATGAATTCCATCCAAAAACATTCGAAACTTATTTCTCATGTTCGTTAAGCCGAGTCCCGTATCGATCTAATGTATGGTGTTTCACACATGACAAAACTTTTTAACCATATTGAACCGTTTGGAATACAAACATTTATCAATTAAAATTTTAAAGGAATGACTTGCACACTTTGTCAACGAACATATAAGATCATGAACGGTGAAATTAACAAACTTAGAATCATAGTCAAACTTATTGAATTAAAACATTCCTAAGAGTGCACTCGTGAACATGAAATGACATCTAAGTCTCCTCATAATCTTAAAATTTATTTCTCATGATTAAATTTCGGGACGAAATTTCTTAAAGTAGGGGAGACTGTAACATCTCGTATTTTACGATGGTAAAAAATAATAATAATATATAATAATAATAATAATAATAATAATAATAATAATAATAATAATAATGATATAATAATAATATTAATAAAAATAATATTAATAATAATAATATATAAATTGATTTAATAAAGTCCAGGGGTTGTTTTGTAATTTTAGAAACATGTTTTACAAACTTAAAAACATGAAATAATAATGTTTGAAACCCCAGGGACCATTCTGTAAATAATTAAAACCCAACCCCCCTTTCCCGTCGATTCCCCCGCCGGCACCATTCTCCGGCCAACACTCCGGCCAACCACTAATGACCAAAATACGCGGTTTAAGTTCAATTAAATGCCACCAACATCACCATGTGCAAGATTCGAACTCACGAGCCAAAAACGATTTAAAAATGGAACACTCAGTGCGATCTGGAACATCCCCGCGTGGTCGGCCGCTTTTACAGCCAAGATCGCACTAACAGTCAATAATCATTCAATTAATCCAACCAAAACGATCACTTAACTATCTGTAACCTATTCCTAATTTCAATTTCATCTGAAACGAACACAAACATAGAATTCGAACACCCTCTCTTTCGCGACCTGCAACACTGTTGAAAACCTCAATTCGAGCTCTTTCTCTTGCAATTGACAGAGGGCTTCTCATCTCTACGTTCATTCAAAGCTTCCTGCAAAGTTAATTTGATTACTAACAACGTTTGCACCATGAATCAACATTCACCTCGTCGCGACTCGTTCTTACACTTGAGATCTTCAAATCGAACTCAATCATGTAAGTTTTACACATCTATATACTCATTTTTGCATGGGCAGTCAAAGCCCTATGATTGAATTCATTAACACCATCAAATCGAGGTTCAATTTTGGAATAATCGAATTCTAGGGTTTATGAGTTGGAAAATTGGAGATTCTTCGATTGGTTGGATATAAAAGCAATGGGAACCGGCTTATACCGCGGCTGAGGCCTTGGTTCACCGGTTCCATACTCGTTTGTAAACTTAGAGGTCCCGGGTTCGAACCCGGGCAACCCCACATTATTTTTTTGGGCTTTTTAGCCTTTAAAAAATATATAAAAATTTCTAAAAATTATAAAAATAAGTTTTATAAACTTTAAATATTTTTCTTTACATCAAACCAATTTCTGAAAATTTATTTCTTATAATATCTTAATATTTTATTTTATTTTATTAAAACAAATAATAAAACTAGTTAAATAAATTATAAGATAGACTTCAAAAGTTGTTTATCTTAACAAAACATTACAATTGGATTATTTTCATGTTTTAGTTTACTAATTATTATTGTTTCAAATAATAAATAATTATTTGTCTCAAATAATAAATAATAAAAGTTTTATCATGATAATTGTAGAAATTATATATTTTATAATTTCATAAATTATTCTAAAATATTATTCTCTTATAAAATATACTAACTAAATGTTAGATTAATAATTTGTTATTAATCAAAATGTTATTCCAATTAATTGTAAATAATTATAAAGTTTTATATATATTAAACCTTATCAATTTTTATACTTAAATTCACTTTTAAAATACTTAAACACACATATAAAATTCTTCTAATGGACCAAAATGCGAATAATTACTTTATAAATTTAATTACTCGACAAAACCTCACAATACCAATTGAAACCCTAGTTCACGTCTAATTGTTAATCTTATTGTCATACTTTAATCTTGTAATAAATATATTTAGGTGCCTTGTAAAAGAATTCCTTGGAACTTCGTTTAATTCTTATCATCACCTTATATATATCAAGTGAGTTTTCCTTGCCCCCTTTTACTTTATTTCACACCATTTTGGGGTGAAACATGATACTTATACATTACACACTTATAAACATTTGAGACTTGTAAAGCACTTGCAATTCATCTTTATATCTTGTCATGGTTATTTGTATGTTGTAAGTGATTATATGAGATACATAGTTTGTTACAATCATTAACTATTGCTAGCCTGGCGACGTCTTAGATCTTTGGGCCTGACAAGCCTATTTGGTGCTAAAGTCGATGAACTGCCGACTCCTAGGAGCCGTATGCTTGTGCACTAGGGAACCAAATACACTTAGCCAATCTTATATACTTGTAATCAAGTCGAGGTTTGATTGTGAAGATATGTGTTCTATAACCTTACTAGCTTATAACCTATGACATGAATTGCTACTTATAATCTTTTCATATTATGTATGAAAACTTGGTAAACTCACCAACTATTTTTAGTTGACCTTTTATTTTTATCATGTTTCAGGTAACCCCCGAGTTTAGAGTGATCTTTTGAAGCTTGCAATAAAACTAGGACGTGGACCTAGTTAAATAAATAAAATGCTATGTTATGTTGATTTATGTTTGAACTTATTGCGTATTTGAGGCTTATGTTTGTAATCACTTTTGAAACTATTAATTTGAATATTTACATTTAAACATAGCGTTATGTGGCTGTGAACAATCGTAACTCTCACGCCTCGACGATTCCGCCGTCTTGGTTGGGGTGTGACAAAAAGGGCAGAAATTTTCAGCTCCATGAAGTGTTCTTGGCTGGAAAAGTTCAACAAGAGAAGAGTAATACAAGTTGGTGTTGAAAGCCTAGCAAGAGGTGTTTGTTGGCGGCTTGGGGTATGTCATCTTGAGGACTTCTACTTTGAAGTTTCAGCCACAAGAACTCTTCCTTTCACCTCTTTAATCTCGGATTCCAGCAGCCTTTAAGGTTGTATTTTATCTTCTTATGTCTTTTATCATTGTATGCCATTCGTATAATGATCCATGGTTTTGGGGTTTGTTTATTAAATGGGTTTAATAATCAACATATTAACATGTTTTAAAACTTAAAATCCGCTGCGTTTCATATAAACAAGGTTATATGAGCTTTGATAAACATGTTAAATCCCTACAATGGCATCAAGAGCCACTTATACGATTGCATACATGTATTATACATACTAGTTCACGGTTTTGTGGTGCTTGACACCACAAATCCGAGAGTTAGAAGGCTGTTTTTTGGTCACCCCTTTTGTTTTAAAGATGTTACTTTATGCATGTAAGGATCTTTAAAATACAAATCATTAGATGATTGTTTGTTAGGACTAAACCCATTTGTTCTTGGTTTATGTTGGCCAAGAAAATGGGTTAAAAGGGGCTGCCAAAATCGTGACATTAGGATATGTTTGAATATGTTGTTTGTTGATTATGCATAACAAAGCCTTGACCTTGTGGATGATTGATTGGTTGTCATGTTATATTCATTTGGGCATGTAATAATTTAATTTTTGTTTCAAGTCTTGTTTTGTAATCTATTCATTCATATGGTTTGTAATAAATAGATTAGGAGTGTTTCTTTACTAGAAAAATGTATTAGGATACATATTTTGTAAGGATGCTCAAGATCAAGACTTGAAGAAAAGATGGACAAGGAGGATGCCTGAAGATGTGGATTCAAGTGGGAGTTCTTTTTGTCAACCATGTGTCATGTTCTTAACCCTTAGGACAAGACCATTTGACACACTTGTTTTGGCTAAACAAGTGTGCTCAACTTAGTATGCTTTGTTATGCATATTTGAATTATTTGGTCATGCTTGGTTGAATGCTTATGATGTTGTTTGTTTTGAATATTTGGATGTGAATAACAAACCATCGATTAAAACAAGCTATAACAAGAAATTGGTTCTTAAATCATTAAGCAAAAATAGAACGGTTCTATAAGAGGAATTAATGGTTTGTAAAATAAAATGGGTTTTATTTAAAAGAACCAATAGGATACCATATGGTTGAATGCATACAATCATATGGTAAATAGACTTTTCTTAACAAGCTGAAAACTTATGGTTTCTAATCATTAAGTGGTTAATAAAAGGTTATTAAAAGGATTAATGATTTAATAAAAGAGGTTTTATTAAAAATAAACCATAGGATACCTTGCATCTGAAAGCATGCAAATACAAGGTATATAGAGTTTTAAAAACTAGAATTAATGAAAACCAAAAAAAAATCCCTTTGAAACAAGTTTAACACCATCCTTTTACACGACACTCGAATCACTTGAGAACTATTTGTGGGATAAAGGTCACCTAACCACTTATAGAGAACTTGTGTGTTTGAGGTGAGTCTAACATACTTGTGGGATAAAGGTCACCTAACCACTTGTATGTGAAAACTCACACGTGTGTGTAAGTAGGACGACTTGAATTGGAAACCATGTGCATAGGGTCACCGAAGCATGGCGTACAATGGTGTTGATGGGATTAAACATACCAACCAAACATAAGATGTTTAACCGATCCCATAAAAGCAAGAAGTTGCAAAAGGTTGCAATTGTCAAATATTGACTACCTTGTTAAATTAAATAATGGGATAAAGGTCATCTAACCATTATTTGAATATAACGTTGGATTCTAGATTTTAATTATTAATTGTCTATGAAAACATAAAAAGGTATTAATAATTAAAATAAAATTTTAAGAAATACTAATAAGAACTTTGTAAATTTATTAGAATGGCCGCAAACAATAATGCTACCACCCCGACCGTCCATACCCTATCACTGAGAATCGTTATCAAAATGAGTAAAGGCCTATGTCCTTGACGATCCCATGTCTCACCAACCAACGCTGTTGATGTGAAGGCCTTTTGACGATTGGCTTAAGCACATTAATGATTCTGTGCAAGTTTCCTACCTCATGTTAGGAATATGATTCCCGAACTCCAAAAGGGTTTGGAACATCATAGGGCATATGACATGATAATCTAGTTGAAGGAAATGTTCCTTCAACAAACATTAGTAAGATTGCTTCAAAACGGTTCAAGCACTTTATGCATGTCACATGGAAGAAACCCAATCGATATCATCTTATATATTCTTAAGATGAAAAGCCACATTGATAGCCTCAAGATGCTTAAATGTCCTGTCTCAAAGCAGTTGGCCAAGGATTTGATCCTTGATTGCCCAACTAAAGGTTTGAGACATTCATAATAAACTGTAATATGAACGGGTGGGACAAGAGTATCGGTGAAATTCACGCAATGCTCAAAAGCAACCGAGGCAGGGATGGGTAGAGAGGTTCTACCTATTCTCTCGATCAATGAGGGAGACTATAAGAAATGGCCAATCTCGATCCTAAGGCAATTATTGCCAAAAGAAAGGAATACATCAAAGCAAAGGTTAAAGCGAAACCTCAAAAACCTAAGCTTATGAAGCCTAAGGTAAAGGAGAACGATCCATGCTTTGAGTATGGAGAGATAGGACAATAAAAGGGAATTGTTCCTCCTATCTCAAGGAGTTGAAAAATAAGAGGGATGCTAGGCAAACCTCGAATACAATTTTCGTGATTCACATTGTATTAAATGTCATTTCTTCAAACACATGGGTATTGGATACCGGATGTGAGACTCATACTTGCAATTGTTGCAAAGGAGTTCAAAAGAAATGTGCGCTTCAAGGAGGGAAACTCTATTTCGAGACTTACAAATGGTTTGGAAGTTTTTTTCAAAACCTTTTGTATGCACCTAGTTTGACTAGGAACATAATTAATGTTTACTATTAAAACAATATGGTCATGATTTAAAGTTTGTATATAATGGTATTAAGTTTTATGGATGATGTATTTCATTTTAAGGATATGCCTTTTAATGATATTCATGAATTAGTTCATGACAATTCGTCCTATAATAACTCATTATACACATTGAGCACCAAGAAACTTAAAATTGGTTTAAGTTATTATTATCTTTGACATTGTTATCTTGGTCACATAAACGAGAATTGGATTCAAACACTTCAAAAGAATGGTCTTTTGGAAACAAATGAAAATGTTTCATTTGATAAGTGTGAACCAAAAGACTTATTAGGAATGATACATTTGGATGTATGTGGTCCTTTTAAGACAATGACAAAGATTGGTGAAAAGATACTTCATTACTGTTACCGACGATTACAGTCGCTATTATTGTGTGCACTTGATGACACATAAGAATGAAGCTTTTGAAGTGTTCAAAATCTTCAATAATGAAGTAGAAAATCAACTCTACATAACTATCTAAGTTCTTCATTCTGATAAAGGAGAAACTGAACCCTATTTGGATATGGTTCAATTCATTAAGGCTATGAGCTTACCACCTTTATCATCTTGGTTTTTCGCACTAATCTCCACGGCTCGTATTTTGAATATGGCCCAAACCAAAAAAGTGGATTCGACACCCTTTTGAAATATGGCATGAAAGAGTTCCATCACTATCATATTTAAAAGGTATTGGGTAGTGAAGCTTATGTTAAGCTTAAAGCCCAAAACAAATTTGAAAGTCGATCCACTACGTGTATATTTGTTGGATATCCCAAAGACTGTATAGGATACTATTTCTTTGATCCAATAGAGCAAAAGAAATTTATTGCTCGAAGGGCAGAGTTCTTGGAAGCCAAGTTCCTTATGGAAGGAGTGACGTATAGAACAATGGAATTTGATAAAGATCAAGATCCACAAGCCGATACACGTTTGGTTGACACTGGCTATCAACAAGAGGTTGTTGATGATGATCAAGAGGTTGATCAATACATACAAAACGTTCATAGATCTGGTAGAGTTAGCATTCCACCTGAAATATATGGATTTTTCATGGATGGATGCTATGTGGTTGACTTCGATGAGCCAACTACATACCATGATGCAATGTCCAATTCGGATTGTGACAAATGGCTGGAAGCCATGGACGTAGAGTTACAATCCATGTATGACAACCAAGTTTAGGAATTGGTTGACCCTCCACTTAACTCCAAACCGGTTGGATGCAAGTGGGTTTTCGAGAAGAAAACAAATATGAATGAAAACTTGGATACTGACAAGGCTTGTGTGTATAAAAAGGCTAGTGGGAGTGTAATCACATTCTTAGTATTGTATGTTGATGACATAGTACTATATGGAAAGGACATTCAAACCATGGAAGGTGTTAAAACCTGGATTGGAAATTATTTTTCCATAAAAGATCTCGGTGAAGCCGCCTATATTTTGGGAATGAAGATCTATAGGGATAGATCGAGGCGGTTGATAGGTCTAAACCAAAGTGCATATATTGATAAAATCTTGAAAATGTTCAAGATGGAAAACTCTAAGAAGGGTATGGTACCTGTTCAAAGAAGGACAATATTGAGTGCATCTCAATGTCCAAGCTCAAAGGATGAGCAAGATTGTATAAAGGACATCCCATATGCGTCTGCTATAGGATCCATCATACATGCGATGATATGCACTAAGACCGGACGATTCATGTGCGTTAAGCATGACAAGAAGATATCAGTAGAATCCAGGTAATAGCCACTGGATGGCTGTTAAGAGTATTTTGAAATACCTTAAAAACACTAAGGATATGTTCTTAATATATGTATCTGGTGAAGAGGAACTCGTTGTAAAGGGTTACACGGATGCGAGTTTCCAAACTGATCGAGATGATCCTTGATCATAATCGGGGTATGTCTCCATTATGAATAGGGTAACGTTGTCCACTACAAAATACGAATACATAGCCGCCTCATTAGCAGCTTTGGAAGATGCATGAATAAAAGGTTTATCACCGATCTAAGGGTGGTCTCTACTATTCAAGACCCCGTAGAAATCTTTTGTGATAACGAGGGTATGATTGCTCAAATCAAGGAACCCCGTGCACATCAAAAGATTAGGCACAATGAGCGGAAATTCAACTACATAAGGGATGAAGTTGAAAAGGGAAAGATATGTATTCGCAAAGTTCACTTTGATCAAAAATATTGCGGATCCACTCACGAAGCTCCTCGAAAGGGCAAAGCATGAAAGTCATACCTACGCCTTAGGACTTCGATATTCTAGTGATTGGACTTGATTAAATTTTGTATTTGAATATGTGGAACTCTTTATTATTTGAGTAAAATTATTTGGTTATAATGTTTCAATTAATGTTCCAATTTAGCATGTTTAATCCATGAGTATATTATTTACTCTAAATGTCCGTAGTCGTTCATACTTGTGGGAACAAGTGTGAGGGTAAGATTATTATGAACTTGGATTGCTTGATATTCATAAGGATGAACATAGAGCAATGAGTTGCTACCAAGGTTCATAGATATTTGTGGGATACAAATATTGGACTGACCCGCTCTTAATTATTTCTGCATGGAATCTTTGTGATTAGTCATAAGAGATATTGAGTAAAGGCAAATATCATTGTATCCTCAGACCTGAGATACATATTGGGTCTTGATATTCACCAAGTATTGTACTTTGGCTTAGTACTTTGCTGTTCTGAAAATGGCAGTACATAAGGCTGAGTTCAGGTATGATATGAGGTGATTGTGAGAGACATATGTAGTCAAGATGGAATTTGTTCTTCTTATTCATTGAGAGTTAGATGTCTAAGGCCTGTTAAAGTTAAATCATCAGAGAATGACAATTCTATGTCTCTTGGATTTAACATGACATCTGTAACGAATGGATAGATGATTAATTCACCTAAATCACATTCAAGTAAGGTACTTGAAAAGGATGATGTTATTGAATGGCACTTAGTCATATACATTAGGGGTAGCAAACCGTTGCTAGGCGTTATTTGCTGCTTACATCAATCTTCTATGAATCTTGTGTAAGTGGGAGATTGTAAGAATTAATCTGCCCAAGGTTCATATTACATTGATGTGGCTAGTGTGATATGATCCAAGTCGGGTCATACCCAATAACAAGCCAAACAAAAACCGACAAACATTTATTTGTTGATTAGATCATACAAATAAATATTAACACCAATTTAGAAACCGGGTTTTCTAAATCATTGCTTTTGCAAATGAACAAGATTATATATATATATATATATATATATATAATTTGTTCATATGGGATTATTTGTTCATTTTTAATTAGTTAAACAATGACAAAAATAGTGTGTGTGTTAGTGATATAAAATTAAAATGGTTTAATATTATAAAAGTAGATTGCAAGAGTATGTATTTTATAAAATTAAAGTGGTTTAATTTTATAAAAGTAGAATACAAGAATATGTATTTTATAAAATTAGTGCAAGTGGGAAAACACAAGGGGACCAACTTTCGACCACCCCATGTGTGTCTTGGAACTCCCTTTTGTGTTTTCAAAGACATGCAATTAATCTATCTTAAAAGACTCTTGCATTATTATTATTCTTACACACACACACACTAAGTTCTCTCCTTTCTCTCTTCTCGGTTTCTAAGAGCAAAAGGGCAGAAATTTTCAGCTCCATGAAGTGTTCTTGGCTGGAAAAGTTCAACAAGAGGAGAGTAATACAAGTTGGTGTTGAAAGCCTAGCAAGAGGGTGTTTGTTGGCGGCTTGGGGTATGTCATCTTGAGGACTTCTACTTTGAAGTTTCAGCCACAAGAACTCTTCCTTTCACCTCTTTAATCTCGGATTCCAGCAGCCTTTAAGATTGTATTTTATCTTCTTATGTCTTTTATCATTGTATGCCATTCGTATAATGATCCATGGTTTTGGGGTTGTTTATTAAATGGGTTTAATAATCAACATATTAACATGTTTTAAAACTTAAAATCCGCTGCGTTTTCATATAAACAAGGTTATATGAGCTTTGATAAACATGTTAAATCCCTACAGGTATGACGTTAAAACATCGATCGATATCTTGAATGATTGATTCATTTCTGTTTTTAATAAAATTCTTAACCATAGTTGTGAACTTATTCCAAGATTTTCGCATAACGTATTATTCTTAGACTGATGGTTGGTCAAAGGAGAAATACATATTCACAAGATATGCGTTAAGGTCGTTTCATATGGTGACGTTTGGAATTTTTAAATTCTGACGATTAACCTTTCTTATCATTGTTGGCCTCTTATTGATTTCTAGACATCACCTTACCATGAAATTATATTCTGGAAGTTGTGATTTATAAGTCTAACATACCATGGTAACTCGTCATCATTTCCACTGTTTCCTCTTAAAACGTCTCGTATTTCACTAGAAGAGTCAAGTTGGCATATATTATGAGACTTGAAGGATTCCATAAAGTGAAGCATCTGTAATCAAACGTCTATCACTGTCCGTTCGTACACTTATCCTCCATTTAAACCCTCTTGTACATTTAGGTTCATTCTTAATTTCGAAACGAAATTCTTTAAAGTACGGGAGACGGTAACATCTTGTACAATAATTAACGTTCATTCCTAATCAACGCGAAAGCTTATAATGTTAATTTAAAGCCACACACTTTAGACTCTCTTTTTACCTCTAATGGCTCTGCCATTGCACATAAAGTAAACACTAAAGCGGTCAGCTTAATCGATGATGAATTTTCTTCTTTTGATACGTTATCAAAACCTGCAAGTTCTTCAAAGTGTACCTCAGAAAATAAGAACACAAACTACATCAAGAAAGAAAAAGAGAATCACTATGATCTATCTGAGGCTTCATGCTCACCTTCTGCTTTACTGAGAACGTGAGGATCAAATGAAATCCAAGCATTCTCATCTTTTCGGCTCAGTCTCCTCGTAAACAAATTTCGGGACGAAATTTCCTAAAGTAGGGGAGACTGTAACATCTTGTATTTCGCGGCGTTAACCTTTTATAATAATAATAATAATAATAATATAATAAATAATAATAATAATAATAATAATAATAATAATAATAATAATAATAATAATAATAACAATAATAATAATAATAATAATAATAATAATAATAATAATAATAATAATAATAATAAAAGTCCAGGGGGCAGTCTTGTGATTTATCAAACTTCAAAAAGAAATTTATAGCATAAATGATAAAAATGAAACCGCAGGGACCAGTTGTGTAAATATTTAAAACACAACTGCCTTCTCTCTCTCCCCTCTCGTTTTTCCGGCAACACCTCCAGCCACCTTCCGGCCGTTCTCCGGCGATCCAAATTACCCAAAAAATACGCAGTTTTAACCCACAAAACCGGTTCCAACGCAATCCTGGACAAGATTCGAACCCAATGCACCCATTAAACACCTTTAATCATCGAGATATTCGGATCCAAAGCTCCCACATCGAAACCACTAAATTCCCGACCAAATCAGCCAATTTATTCGATTTTGAACCCCACAACCTCACCGAAAGCTTTCTTGGATCCAATTCTAATTGGATTCCAACATAAAAACAGGTTGAATCAGTCAAATTAACGGCTATAATCCCACTTTTAGTCTCGGATCCGATCCAGCTCATTAATACACTCAAACAACGATAATAAACAAATTAAAGCTACCTAAACGATCCTATATAAATACCTAATCGATCTCAGCTTTCAATTGCACCAAAAATCAACACAAAACACCCCATCGATCATCATCTTCATCGCAACCTGCAACCGTGGTGTTCATCATCAATTGATCGATTTCACCTGAAATTGTTCGAGGGTTTTGATTCGTGCCTACCTTCTGCAACTACACAAAGAGTTAATTTGATTATATTCATCGATTTCTCAACCTATGATTCGACATAGACCGCGACCTGTTCTTCATTGAGTTCATCTTCAATACATCATCATACGGGTAATTAAACTTACCTAGACATTCGGTTTTACATGGGGATCAAAACCCCATGAATTTAGACATTAACAGATTCGAATTGATCTTTAATTTGGATCAAATCAATCTAGGGTTTCGGTCGAATTGGGGGAAACTGGAATAACTTACTTAAAAACAAATGGAACGGGGTCCTAATGCGGTTGTATTGGTCTACTGGTATGTGTGGGGATTATGGGATGGAGGTCACGGGTTCGAACCCGGGTGACCTCAAATATTTTTTTAGGGCTTTTTCAGCTTTTAAAAAAATTATAAAAAGTTCTAAAAATTATAAAAATCAATTTTATAAACTCCGTTTATTTTAAAGGTTATCCAATCATTTTCTGTAAAATTATTTCTTTGAAACACTTTAATTTTTATATAAAATATCAATTAACAAATATTATAACTAGTTTATTTTATAAAAATGAACTTTGAAAAATTGAAATCACTAAAATATTATTAGTCATTACGTTATCTTTAATCATAGATTAATTATGACAATTATAAACTTTTAATTACATTTTATAATTTAATCATTATAAGAATTTAATTTCTTATAATTTCATAAATTGTTATAAAAGGATTAATTAAGTTTTCTTTTATTGTATTAAAATATACATGATTTTGATAACTAATCTTATTTATAAAAACCCCAAATTTCATTTGAAACCCTAGTACTCGTTAGATCGTTAAACTTATCATTGGACTTAAATCTATAAATATATTTATAATCTTAGGTGCGTTCTGAAGCAATACATTGGAACATTGCTTGTTATATTCTTAATAATCGTCATTCATATACTTAATTGCCATGTGAGTATTTCTATACACATTTTACCGTTTTCACACTTTTGGGTGAAACATGTTACCTTATAAACGTTGTGTCACACCCCGACCGACGGCGGAATCATCGGAGCGGACGAGGGAATGATTGATTGTTCATAACTCATGATTGTCTAATTGTGTAAATAATATTAAAATCAGATTACAGGATAATATAAGTTTAACATACACAAATACAATAATTGAAACCACAAATAATTATTGTCTTTTATTTTAACTAAGTCCGTGTCTTAAATGAGCACGTAGAAGTCCACTATCTGCTTAACCTGAAATCATGTGAGAAATAAAGTCAGCTAACGAGTTAGCTGGTGAGTAATCACAGTTTTGAATATACATATAGATTGATTGATTGATCCATCGATTGTAATTCAATTCACAAGGTAATATTAAGACTTATATGGCCACCGCGAAGCATATAGATAAACCGACACAATATAAACCCCTTGACTTGACACTTGCATATAATAGACTCCACACAAACACCATAGATTGACTAATTGCCTCTGGCACAATCACCACTCGTAAGCCATATGGGGTGGGTTATCCAAACCAGTAGATCTACATTGTTGCCAGGATTGATTGATTGATTGAATTAGGGTTTTACTGTCGTCCAGTTTATCACAGTATGTTCACGTATTTGCAAGTAATAACATAACCTGTCTTGAATTGAATTGAAAATGAAATAACAATAGAATATCATGATAGAATATATTGTATCACATGATTTCCCCCAAATAGGAAATGATATAAAAAGGGGATATGAATACTCACCTGATTGATGAGATTGGATTTTGAATGTGATAGGTTAGACACCTACGATTTCCTTATGATTAACCTAAGGAACGGTGTCTCAAATTAGAATAATAATGATTTGAGAATTTGGGAATGTATTAAGGTTTCCATTTTGATTTTGAATGGTGGTTTAAATATTCTATCTAATTTGTATGTCTTGAAACAAATAGATTTATTGAAAATGATTATGTTTAGATTTTAGAAATAAACGTATTAGTTTACGTATCTGTTTGATTTATTGTGAAAATGTGGAAAAATAAATAATTAATCTTATTAATAATTATGTGATAATTAACTAATATGTTTAATTATTTAATTTATTAAAAGAAATGAAATTGTTATTTAAAATGATTTAAATATAATAAATTTATATATTTAATCATTATTTAAACAATAATAAATATTGTGTGAAATTATTACAAATAATATTGTGTCAAATAATAATTCAATAAATTAAATTATTATTAGGAGTTCATTTTTATTTAAATAATTTTGTATTATTTATAACTTTATTTATTTAAAACATTTATTAAAAATAGATAAAATATTGAAATAAATTCCAGAAAAATAATTTAGTTGTTTAAATATCTTTAATGTCTTAAAAATATTTTTTATGATTTTTATGAATTTTTTTAGAATTTTTAGAGGCTTAAAATGGCCTAAAAAATGTTTAAAAATATAGGAGGCTGCCGGGTTTTGAACCCGGGACCTCAAGGTTGAAATGGGGCGCAGGAACCAGTGGGCCAAAGGCCCTATCAACAATTATATCCCTGTTTTAATTCTTTTAAGCAACATAAACAAAATCCCCAAATTTCAATTTGAGCCCTAGTTTGATCTTCGCCCAAATTGACCATCAATCCGGTTTCGATTGTTTCCAAATTCATAGGGCTTTTGTTCCCCATGAAAAACCGAACGTGTATGTGTGTTTAATTGCATGTATGGTGTATCATTCGAAACTTACCCGTTGAAGAACAATCGCGACTCGTGGGGTGTAATCGTTTGATGACCAAATGATGTTTGTTTTCAAATTAATCTTAGGGGAAGCTTCGTATGGTGATAAGGATGAAAACCCCTAAGTTAATTTTGTGAAAAACCGATCGTTGATGGGGTTAAAACGAAGTTGCAGGTCCGACGGTTCGGGTGTGTTCGAGAGGTGATGTTTCGGTTTGTTTTTCATAAATTGAATTCAAATGTAGGTTATAAACGACTAGTGCGTGATTACTTTCGAATAACATAATACGTAGTGCCCGATTTTTGGGTTTCTTTGGCCGACAATGGGGTTGGGGTGGTGGTGGGATTGTGACGGGAAAAGGGGAAAGGGAAAGGGGGTTGGGTTTTAGAAGTTGTCACAAATGGTCCCTGCGGTTTTGGTTTTGGTAGTTTTTTTGTTTAAAAGTTAGTTTTTTTTTTAGTTTTATAAATTACACAATACCCCCTGGATATTATTAATCAAATTATTATTGTTATTATTTTTATTATCATTATTATTATTATTATTATTTATTATTATTATTAATACTATTATTATTATTATTATTATCATTATTATTATTATTATTATTATTTTTATTATTATTATTTTTTTTCACCGAAATACGCGATGTTACAGTCTCCCCTGCTTTAGGAAATTTCGTCCCGAAATTTGTTCACGAGGAGGCTGAAACGAAAAGATGAGGATACTGGGATTTCATTTGGTACTCACGTTCCCAGGTGAACTCTGGGCCTCGTTTAGATTCCCAGCGGACTTTGACAATGGGTACCCTACTACGTTTGAGTTGTTTGACTTCCCGATCCATAATTTCCACAGGTTTCTCAATAAAGTGCATAGATTCATCAATCTGGACTTCGTCGAGTGGAATGTGGAGATTTTCATCGGCAAGACATTTCTTTGAGGTTTGAAATATGAAACGTTGGTTGTATATTGCTGAGCTCTTGGGGTAGTTCAAGCTTGTAAGCTACTTTCCCAATCGCTCAAGCACTTTGAATGAAATCACATAACGAGGTGCTAGTTTCCCTTTCTTTCCAAAGCGAATCACTCCCTTCTAAGGTGATACCTTAAGAAGTACGAGATCACCGACATTGTATTCCATGGGTTTACGTCTTTTATCAGCATAATGCTTTTGACGATTTCTAGCAGCGACCAAGCTATCACGGATCTTATGAATTTTGTCGGTTGTTTCTTGTATCAATTCCAGACCAGTAATTTGTGATTCACCAACTTCAGACCATACAAGGCCTCAAATGGTGCCATCTGTTGGCCTGGTAACTGTTATTGTAAAAGTATTCGATCAACGGAAGATGAGAATCCCACGATCCACTGAAATCAATGACACAAGCCCGGAGCATATTCTCGAGGGTTTGTATCGTTCTTTCAGTCTGACCGTCGGTTTGCGGATGATAGGCCGTGCTAAGATTCAGTTGAGTTTCGAGAGCTGATTGAAGACTTTTCCAGAAAACGAGAGATGAAGAAACCATCACGATCAGAGATAATATCTTTACTTGACAATAGATTGTTTAGGAAGACTACCATCACGTAATCAGGTTTTGATGATATCTCGAAATAGAAGTTGATAAATAAGGAATAATGGTTCGATGTAGCTAGATCAAATCAAAACATGAGAATAAAGGGAAAGAAATCGATTTAAGAATTTAAATGTTCCAAGTTAGGATTCAAAATCAACCTAAAACGAATCAGGTCTCTGTTCAAGTTCAGAGATCATGCTTTGGCTGATAGGTCGAAACACTAACATTATTTCACCCTTCAAGTTAATACATGCGTCTCGTCACTTGATTACAACCATGGTAAGTTGGAGATCAAGAAATGAGAATAGTCATCAAGGTATGGTTTTCACCCCTAACTTGATGGTGTACTCTCAAGGTATGGCCACTAACTTACCAATCAAAAGTTCGATCTGAGGATCTACAGAAATACGACGAGATAACTCACCATTAAGGTAAGGAAATCACTCCTATCTTAACGATGAATTCTTACAAAAACAAAATATAATAAGATAGACTTCCTCATCAAAATCCAGAATTCACTCCTACTTTGACGAGGTCGTTTCATTTGAGAAATACAATCCATGAAAATGAAATTATCATCAAGGTATGAAATTTACGTCTATCTTGATGATTGAATCTCATAATAACAAGAAAACAATTGAAGATTAACATTTGTCACCAAAGTACGGGTTTCAATCCTATTTGGTGAGATCATGTCATTTGTGAAATGCAAGTTCCAAAGAGAATAGTTGAAGTCAGTCCTCAAGATAAGAAAATCACCCTAATCCACAGGATGAAATTTCATAAAACACACAATTGAAAACCATTTATTAAAAACGAATAAAGATTCATCATCATAGTAAGGGAATCACCCCTGTTTTGATGAGTTAGAATCATTTAGGAGATACGAGTGTTCTTAGTCATAGATTGACTTGCAAACTGTTGCATCTCCCACGGTGCAAACGGTTCAAAGTTCGACTTAACAACGAAAGGAAAAATATCCCAATTAGAAATTTAGAAATTTCCAAATTACATCAATGTGACAAAAGGAAAATCACGATTACAAATCTTGAATTACATCATGAAGACGAAATCAAGGACAAGAATTATTCAACACCACATCATTGGTGGCTTGAGCTTGTTGAGCATTAATGTTGAAAGCATGTCCTTGAGCCGTAGGAATTGGGATGACAAGTTGAAGGCATCGATTGCGAAAATGGTTCGGATCACCACATTGATAGCATGCACGACCCTGGGTAATTGCAGGAAGATGTTGGTGAACTGGTGCATTGGTCGGAGCTTTAGCAGCACTCCTGCACACGTTGAATGTATGACCCAAACGACCACAGTTTGTGCATTGACGACACTGAGTGTTAGCAGGATGATGGTAATTGCAGATGTTACACAGTGGATGGGGTCCAGCGTATGGCTTTCTCATCAGCGATTGGTTGTTTACCGCTTGTTGATGTGTTGGAGGGATTTGAGTAATTGGCACAGCAGGGGTAATTACAGCAAAGTTTTGAGATTGAGCCTTCCTTTCTTGTCTTGGAAAGCTCGGGTTGGTCGGTTTGACGGTTTCGTTAGGAAGTTTATCGGTATTTTTCTTCGACCCTTTTCTGGTCAAAGAACCAGCTTTCACATGATTATCGGTTAACTGCGCAGCCAGTCTAATAGCATCTTCTAGTGTCGAAGGATTCCTTCCTAGCACCGTATCCTGAATCTGCATGGGTAGACCACCAATGTATTTCTCGATGGCTCGGGAGGTAGGGGTAGCAAGATGCGGTACCAAAAGGCTCAGTTCGTGAAATCGGTTAGTGTATGCTAGGTTCTCGCCACTGTCTTGGGTTAACTCCCAGAACTCAGCTTCCAGTTTTCGGACTTCATTTCTTGGGCAGAACTCTTTAGTCATGAGCTCCTTAACTTCAGTCCATGTTAAGGCTAGAGCAGTTTCAGTTCCACGGGTTCGTTTCTCTCCGTTCCACCAAGTAAGTGCGTGTTTCTGAAGAACACTTGTCGCATACCGGACTTTTAGATTTTCAGGGCATTCACTGTTTAGGAAAGTGTTCTCGATGCTTTCGAACCACTGTAGTAATCCAGTAGCACCTTCAGTTCCACTGAACTTAGTGGGGTTGCAAGAACTGAAATGTTTGTAAGTACAAGTTCGGGGAGGGTTTGGTGCAGTTGGGTTTTGGACAGTATTGTTGCCTTGGTTCAAATGGGTAAGTAGAGTTGGGATGACCGCAGTAACTTCACGTGCTACAATAGCAGAAATCTTACGGCCAGAGTTTCTAGACCGTGAACGGATTTGACGAGAAGACATTCTGGAATATCATTAAGATAGTTTATGAGAATTGGATTAATATGAGCTATGAAAATGACAATCGAGAATTTGGCATAATAACGATGATATGTTCCGAGTGTAATCGTTTGATTCGTAAATCAAAACGAATACGTTGACTTATCAAAGTATTTGTGTCCACCACAACCTTAATGAGGACATGCGTACCTATAAGCGAATACTCATCTCGAGGGTTCCCAGGTAAGGTAATCAAGTTGTATGAATACCTTGCCTAGACAGAACACCTTAAGATACAGGTATCCCACTCTTCCAGCATTGCATGTTCTCGGTCATGTGACACGGACTTTGACGAGATTTGAAAACCATGAATAACAATCGAGTTTTGGAGTTTGAAATCACTTGAATTAGGCACACAATGCCTTAGAATATGAGTTAAGATTCGTGTGTATATTGATAGTTTCAAAGTATAAGAAGAATCACATAAGGTATATAATCACATAATCAAGTATAAACATGTAAAGCACATATAATCCTATCTATGCATATAAAATACATGAGAGGACTCATGTGTAAGGGTACTTAGTTATAGTCTAGGTCATTCCATTTCTAATAACCTAATTCCCTATAACCATGGCTCTGATACCAATCTGTCACACCCCGACCGACGGCGGAATCATCGGAGCGGACGAGGGAATGATTGATTGTTCATAACTCATGATTGTCTAATTGTGTAAATAATATTAAAATCAGATTACAGGATAATATAAGTTTAACATACACAAATACAATAATTGAAACCACAATAATTATTGTCTTTTATTTTAACTAAGTCCGTGTCTTAAATGAGCACGTAGAAGTCCACTATCCTGCTTAACCTGAAATCATGTGAGAAAATAAAGTCAGCTAACGAGTTAGCTGGTGAGTAATCACAGTTTTGAATATACATATAGATTGATTGATTGATCCATCGATTGTAATTCAATTCACAAGGTAATATTAAGACTTATATGGCAACCGCGAAGCATATAGATAAACCGACACAATAAACCCCTTGACTTGACACTTGCATATAATAGACTCCACACAAACACCATAGATTGACTAATGCCTCTGGCACAATCACCACTCGTAAGCCATATGGGGTGGGTTATCCAAACCAGTAGATCTACATTGTTGCCAGGATTGATTGATTGATTGAATTAGGGTTTTACTGTCGTCCAGTTTATCACAGTATGTTCACGTATTTGCAAGTAATAACATAACCTGTCTTGAATTGAATTGAAAATGAAATAATAATAGAATATCATGATAGAATATATTGTATCACATGATTTCCCCCAAATAGGAAAGATATATAAAAGGGGATATGAATACTCACCTGATTGATGAGATTGGATTTTGAATGTGATAGGTTAGACACCTACGATTTCCTTATGATTAACCTAAGGAACGGTGTCTCAAATTAGAATAATAATGATTTGAGAATTTGGGAATGTATTAAGATTTCCATTTTGATTTTGAATGGTGGTTTAAATATTCTATCTAATTTGTATGTCTTGAAACAAATAGATTTATTGAAATGATTATGTTTAGATTTTAGAAATAAACGTATTAGTTTACGTATCTGTTTGATTTATTATGAAAATGTGGAAAAATAAATAATTATCTTATTAATTAATTATGTGATAATTAACTAATATGTTTAATTATTTAATTTATTAAAAGAAATGAAATTGTTATTTAAATGATTTAAATATAATAATTTATATATTTAATCATTATTTAAACAATAATAAATATTGTGTGAAATTATTACAAATAATATTGTGTCAAATAATAATTCAATAAATTAAATTATTATTAGGAGTTCATTTTATTTAAATAATTTTGTATTATTTATAACTTTATTTATTTAAAACTTTATTAAAAATAGATAAAATATTGAAATAAATTCCAGAAAAATAATTTAGTTGTTTAAATATCTTTAATGTCTTAAAAATATTTTTTATGATTTTTATGAATTTTTTTAGAATTTTTAGAGGCTTAAAATGGCCTAAAAAATGTTTAAAAATATAGGAGGCTGCCGGGTTTCGAACCCGGGACCTCAAGGTTGAAATGGGGCGCAGGAACCAGTGGGCCAAAGGCCCTATCAACGATTATATCCCTGTTTTAATTCTTTTAAGCAACATAAACAAAATCCCCAAATTTCAATTGAGCCCTAGTTTGATCTTGCCCAAATTGACCATCAATCCGGTTTCGATTGTTTCCAAATTCATAGGGCTTTTGTTCCCCATGAAAAACCGAACGTGTATGTGTGTTTAATTGCATGTATGGTGTATCATTCGAAACTTACCCGTTGAAGAACAATCGCGACTCGTGGGGTGTAATCGTTTGATGACCAAATGATGTTTGTTTTCAAATTAATCTTAGGGGAAGCTTCGTATGGTGATAAGGATGAAAACCCTAAGTTAATTTTGTGAAAAACCGATCGTTGATGGGGTTAAAACGAAGTTGCAGGTCCGACGGTTCGGGTGTGTTCGAGAGGTGATGTTTCGGTTTGTTTTCATAAAATTGAATTCAAATGTAGGTTATAAACGACTAGTGCGTGATTACTTTCGAATAACATAATACGTAGTGCCCGATTTTGGGTTTCTTTGGCCGACAATGGGGTTGGGGCGGTGGTGGGATTGTGACGGGAAAAGGGGAAAGGGAAAGGGGGTTGGGTTTTAGAAGTTGTCACAAATGGTCCCTGCGGTTTTGGTTTTGGTAGTTTTTTTTGTTTAAAAGTTAGTTTTTTTTTTAGTTTTATAAATTACACAATACCCCCTGGATATTATTAATCAAATTATTATTGTTATTATTTTTATTATCATTATATTATTATTATTTATTATTATTATAATACTATTATTATTATTATTATCATTATTATTATTATTATTATATTTTTATTATTATTTTTTTTCACCGAAATACGCGATGTTACACGTTGCACTTGTAAACACGTTTGATTCTTGTAAACTTATGGCAATTTACTTGTGTGCTGTGATTAGTTGAATCTTGTAGCTACCATGTAATGTCGAATACATGTACAATCGTTAACTATTGCTAGCCTGGCGACGTCATAGATCTATGGGCCTGACAAGCCTGCTTGGTTGATCCAAGTACACTTAGCTAATCGTATATGCTTATAACTTGGTTGATCCAAGTACACGTTTGAAACTTGTAAAACTTTGTCAATGTTTGATTGTGCATTCTGTCTTACATCCCTAGTTACTTTGTTCTCTAATTTACAACATGAATTGTCATCTTTTATATACTTATGTATTCGAAACTATAGAATGCTCACCAACATTTTTATGTTGACCTTTTATTTTTAACATGTTTCAGGCAATAGCGTTATGTGGCTGTGAACAATCGTAACTCTCACACTTCGACGATTCCGCCGTCAAGGTTGGGGTGTGACATCACAGCATCTTATCAGCTATAAAAAAGCAAAATCCTAATAACGCATCAATAACCAGAGACGTATGTAACGTTCAATATAAGATAAGAAGTAAAAAGAAAGTCGATGAAACAAATGCAAGTTTTATAAAACCTTTTATCTTCTAAAAGGTACGTGTATTACACCTGAGAAGATCCTGATACAAATGTCATAGAAAATATATATTTTTGTAATCCTAAATCATACGACACTTGGTGTTCATTCCCGCATGTGCTGATGATAGACGCTACATATAAAACAAACATGTACAAACTTTCGTTTGTTCAGCTTGTTGGTGTGACCTCCACACACAAGACATTTTGTGTTGCTCATGCATTTATTAGTAAAGAACGGGAAGATAATTTTGATTGGGTGCTTAATAGATTGAAAGATACGTTAAACAGGTGTATGGAGCCACACATCATAATAACAGACAGATATCTTACTTTGATGAACGCATGTGTTAAAGTATTTCCGAATGCTTCGAAGTATTTATGCAGGTGGCATATTGATAAAAATATCACGAAACACTGTAAAGCAAGTTTTACAAAAGATGACTGGAGAATGTTTAAATATGCATGGACACGTTTGTGTGAGTCTCCCACGTCGGAGATTTACGAGAATAACTATAACCTTCTCTACGAACGACTAGTTGAAGTGAAACGAGACCATTACATACATACATACAATACTGGTAAATATATAATTTAATTTTGTTTATTATACTTTAGAAGTATTGTCATATATAAACAAAAACTGCTTAGAGAGTTATAAAGAAATGTTTGTATCAGCCTGGACTAACTCAAACCACAATTTTGGCCAACACACAACAAATAGGGTCGAGAGTTAGCATGCAAATTTAAAAGATATCTTAAATCAATAAATAGGTTACTGGATAGACTTGTAGAGTTTTTAGATCAATTGGTGAACACACAAGAGATAAATTAAAAAGAAAGCTTTGAGACAAGCAAAATCAAAATTATGAATCATCATAAACTTCCGCTATTTGATTACTTACGAGGCAAGGTTTCACACAAAGATCTTGATTTATTAGTTGTTAAAAACACAAAATTGCATGTGATGCGCTCAGCAAATACAACATGTGGTTGTCATCTTTTCACTAGTTGTGGCTTGCCTTGTGCTTGTCGACGCGAAAATATGAATATTCTGGTAACAGCTGCTCCATCATTATCATTTTGCCAAAAAATATGAATTATCATTTCGTCCACGTTAAGTTAGAAGGAGATTATCCGATGCCGACATTAAGTAATCTTAGATTCTTAACCGAAACATACGTGCTGCAGAATGGGAGATTATGTATAGGCTTCGTATCTCGGAATACAACGCAATAATAGATAATAACCGAGAATCCAGCTAATATAAATTTATTTTAATTCATAACTTGTAATATACGAATTATATATTTAATACGTTTTTATTAATTTTATTATTTTATTCGTATATTTTTAATATTAAATTGTTGTTAAAATAGTTTAAATTCAAATTTTCAAAAAAAAAATGAAATACAAAATTCAATATATATATATATTAATATATATATATATATATATATTATATTAAAATACAAAAAATCTTAAAAAAAATTAGGGCTATACGCCGTGAATGGGTCCATACGCGCCGTATAGCTCTTCGAACCACTATATCTTTGGATTTTTTTCTCATTTTGACCCTACCACACACTTTCAAAACAAAAAACTCTCTCGTATAGGCCGATACTACATGTATTGTTCATCGATTTTTCTACATTCAGGTTTGTACTATTGTTCCTACATCTTCATTATGCTAATCGTTAACTAATTTAAACATTAAAGTAGTGTTTTATGTGCTATCACCGTGATTTAAAAACTGCTCATATGAACTATACGCCGCTACAGACCCGCGTATAGGGCCATACGC
This sequence comes from Flaveria linearis, assembly GCA_024085815.1. NCBI lineage: Eukaryota > Viridiplantae > Streptophyta > Magnoliopsida > Asterales > Asteraceae > Flaveria > Flaveria linearis. The sequence continues at coordinate 56,323 of JABSNV010000670.1, forward strand.
GGCGTATAGCTCATATGTTGAGGAACTATACTCAGCGTATAGGCCTATATGCCGTGTATGGGTGACGTATAGCTAAAGAGGAAGAAGGTGAAGAGGTTGAGCACTATACGCGGCGTACAGGTGTATAGTGGGGGTGTGCTAGGCTATACGCGGCGTATAGGGGGGGTGGGTTATCTATACGCGGGTGTGGACCATATATGGGTATGGACCATACGTGGGTGCCCTATACGCAGCGTATAGGTCTATACGCGGCGTATAGGGGGGGTGAGTCGTTGACTAGGTGAGTCGTTGCAAAGTGATGACACGTGTTGTATTCGTTCTAAAATTGTTATATTTATATTCGTTTTCTTATGCAGATATGTCTTTCGATTCAGAGATTGAGGCTGACGTTGTTGACATTATTGCTGAACATCCTTGGCTACAGTTTGAGCCCGACTCTATCAAGCACGCAAAGTGCTCAAAATTCGTACGTATGAAGATGGTCGTCAAAAAGCCGTCGATTGGAAGGTGATGGCCGAGCTGGAGAGCACAATACGCTTGCTGGTATTATCGGAGACGATACGCCATGGAGTCGTTTATTTGAGATCTCGTTCTCACCTTCTTACCGGGAGCTGACGTTGGAGTTTCTATCCACCTTTACTTATATTCGTCCTGATGAGATGAATAATGATCATGAGCATTCCGAGATTTCATTTATGCTATATGGACATTCACATCAGATGTCTATTGAGTAGTTTGTCGTTATCTCGGGACTTTGTTTTGAGTCAGAGACTGTTACCCCTCTATTCACCGATGGTATTACTGGAGATGGAAGAGACTCGATTGAGAGATTGGTGGCCTCAGATTGCCAGAGGTCCATTTTAAAGGACTAAGGGCAGGGTCGCTGGCATTAGAGATCCTCTCATTCGTTACTTGCATCGCATGATCGCCACATCCATCACGGGACGTGGCAAGAGTCTGGAGTGATGTACAATTCCCGACTTATTCTACTTATATTGTTTGTTTACGGGGACCAGGTGCAACCTGGCGAGATGTTTGGCAGAGTATGCTTTGTATTATCATCTCCAGGAGCGAGGAGCGGTGTACGGCGGTGCGAACATCACGATGATTGCCCGAGCTTTTGGTTATCTTCCTCAGTACCTTGCTGACGTATCTCTCCCGATCGAGCCGGCCAGATTAAATCGTCGTACATTATTCGGCATGCGTATTATACGTGTCATACCCCGACCGACGCGGAATCATCGGAGTGGACGAGGGAATGATTCATTGTTCATACACATGGTCGTCTAATAGTGAGATAATATTAAAATCAGATTACAAGATAACATAAGTTTAACAAATACAAATACAACATTGAAGTTACAAATAGTAATTGTCTTTTATTTTGACTAAGTCCGGGTCTTAAATGAGCATGTAGAAGTCTACTAACTATAACATATAGATTGATTGATTGATTGAGAATAATCCAATTCACAAGATAATGTTAAGATATAATGCAATAGCGGAGCATATAGATAAACCGACACAATATAAACCCTTGACTTGAACTTGCATATAATAGACTTGCACACATACACCATAGATTGACTATTTGCCTCTGGCACCACAATCACCACTCGACTATTCATATGGGGTGGGTTATCCAAACCAGTAGATCTACCATTGATACCAGGATTGATTGATTGACTGTATTAGGGTTCTTACTGTCGTCCAGTTCATCATAGTATGTTCACATAGTTGCAAGTAATAACATATCCTGTCTTGAATTGAAATAAGAATGAAATAACAATAGAATATCATGATTGAATATTGTATCACATGATTTCCCCCAAATAAAAATGATATAAAAAGGGGTATGAATACTCACCGATTGATGAGATTAGAATTTGGACGTGATAGGTTAGACACCAACGATTTCCTTACGAGTAATCTACGGAACGGTGTCTCGAGTTAGAATATAATGGTTGATGAGAATTGGGAATGTATTAGGGTTTCCATTGTTTTTGAATGATAGTTTAAATAAAATAATTTATTTAGGTTGAATGTCTTGAAATAAATAAACGAATTTAATAGAAATAAATGTATTAATACACGTAACCGTTTGATTTATTGTTAAAGTGTGGGAAAAACAAATAACTAATTTTATTAATTAATTATATGATAATTAATTAAAATATTTAATTATTTAAGTGACTAAAAGAAATGAAATAATTTTGGAAAGATTTAGATATAAAACTTTATATTTATTGAGATAATCATGATTTAAACAATAATACATAGATATTATTTGAACCAATAATAACTTAGTGATTTTAACCATTGTTTAAAGTCTATTTTATAAGAAATTAATCTAGTTATTTTATTTATTAAAACATAATAAAATAATAAATAAAATGTCAAGATTAATTTTAGAAAATAATTAGGTGGTTTCAAAAATATTTAATGTTTGTAGAAACATTTTTTATAATTTTTAGAATTTTTCTATTTTTTAAAGCCCAAAAAGGCCAAAAAAAATTTTTGAGGGTGCCCGGGGTCGAACCCGGGACCTCAAGGATAGCAAAGGGACCACGGACCGGTGAACCAAGGCATACAGCCGCGGTAATGAGCCGGTTCCAAATCGTTTTAACTTGAATCAGATGAATACCCCAAACACCCACGAACCCTAGTTCGAATCTCATCCAATTGAGGTTCAATTCGGTTTCGAAGCATCTGCAATCATGGGGCTTTCATTCCCCATGTACAGACGAGTGTGTGAGTGTTTTTAATTACTTTATGATGACGGATTGGAGCTGAACCCAACAAGAACAGGTCGCGACCGTGGTACTCCATTGATTATGGGTAAATGTTGATGATAACAAATTAAATTGGTAGGAAGCTTCGGATGATGATCTGGAAGCAAAGCCCTTTGCCCAATATAAGTTAAAATCAATCGGAGATGGGGTTTAATGGAGTTGCAGGTCCGTGATTATGGTGATGTTCGAATGGTTATTTTTGATGATTTCTGATGCAATTGAACTCGATGCTAGGTTATATACGATTAAAAGTTCATTAGTGCGGGATTAACTTGATTATTAAAATCCGTAGTGCGCGATAATGGCCGGATTCTTGCCGATCGTGGGGAAAAATACGGGGAAGAAGGGGGTGGGGTTGGGTGTTTTTTCGGAAATTACACAATGGTCCCTGAGTTTACATTTGTTCCATCTTGACCAAAGTTTTGGGTTTTAGTTTCAACGTAAGTTACTTTTAGTCCCTGTATTATTAATGTTAACATTTTATGTAAAAACTAAGCAATTTCAAGTTTTAAACATGATAAAATTTGTATTATTACAAGATTTAAGAATATAATTTATTATTCTTATTATTATTAACATTATTATTATTAATATTATTATTAATAATAGTAATAATAATTTTATTTCATTAATATAATAACAATTATTTTTATATAAAAGTCCTTGAAACCTTTTCATATGTTATATAAAACTTATGTTATTAAATTTAAATTTTATGCTTAAGTTCAAAAACTATCATTATCATCTTATAATAATAAAATTATATTTATAAACCATGTGATTTTTAATTCGGATTAATGACAATGTTAATGTGCTCACATCGAAATAACATAGATTCTATGACTAGCATAAACGGGTTCGGGTTACAAGTTGGAAAGGGTCGGATGTCACAGTCTCCCCTGCTTTAGGAATTTCGTCCCGAAATTTGTTCACGAGGAGGCTAAAACGAAAAGATGAGGATACTGGGATTTCATTTGGTCCTCACTTTCCCAGGTGAATTCTGGGCCATGTTTAGATTCCCAGCGGACTTTGACAATGGGTATCCGGCTACGCTTGAGTGTTTGACTTCCCGATCCATATATTTCCACAGGTTTCTCAATAAAGTGCATAGATTCATCAATCTGGACTTCGTCGAGTGGAATGTGGAGGTTTTTAGCGGCAAGACATTCTTGAGGTTTGAAACATGAAATGTCGGATGCACATGCTGAGTTCTTGGGGTAGTTCAAGCTTGTAGGCCACTTTCCCAATTCGCTCGAGCACTTAAATGGACCCACACGTAAAGAGGTGCAAGCTTCCCTTTCTTTCCAAAGCGAATCACTCCCTTCCAAGGTGATACCTTAAGAATTACGAGGTCACCGACATTGTATTCTATGGTTTTACGTCTTTTATCAGCATAATATTTTTACGATTTCTAGCAGTGACCAAATTATCACGGATCTTATGAATTTTGTCGTTTGTTTCTTGTATCAATTCCGACCAGTAATCTGTGTTCACCACTTCAGACCAACAATGGGAGATCGATACTTCGCCCATACAAGGCCTCAAATGGCGCCATCTGGATGCGGTATGTTAACTGTTATTGTAAGAGAATTCGATCAACGGAAGATTAGAACCCACGATCCCTGAAATCAATGACACAAGCCCGGAGCATATCCTCGAGGGTTTGTATCGTTCTTTCAGTCTGACCGTCGGTTTGCGGGTGATAGGCTTGCTAAGATTCAGTTGAGTTCCGAGAGCTGATGGAGACTCTTCCAGAAACGAGAGATGAAGCGACCATCGCGATCAGAAGATAATATCTAAAGGTACACCATGCTAACTGACTATTTCATTGATGTAAACACGAGCCAATTTCTCGACTCGGTACTCCTCACGAATTGGTATAAAATGAGCCGACTTAGTCAATCGATCAATGATAACCCAGATACTATCGTGACCACTAGCGGTACGAGGCAGCTTGGTGATGAAACCATGGATATGCTTTCCCATTTCCATATTGGAATCTCGGTTGTGATGGTAATCCAGAGGACGTTGATGCTCGGCTTTGACTTTGGAACATGTGAGGCATTTAGATACATACAAGGCTATATCCTTCTTCATGCCGGCCCACCAATATTGGTTCCGAAGATTCATGAACATCTTATCTGCTCCGGGTGAATAGAATAACGAGCCTTATGAGCCTCATCCATGATGGTTGCTCGAAGATTATCGCGATTCGGAATCCAGAGTCGATCTAGAAAATACAGTAGTCCGTCCGACTTGGTTTTCAATTGGAGTTCAGCACCACATGACATTTCCTCATACATGTTGCCCTCAGTGACTGATTCGTGTTGAGCTTCGAGTATACGGGTCAGGAGGTCGGTTTGAATGGTAACACTTGTAGCATAAACCTGGCCCTTACGACTCAATGCATCGGCTACGAAATTAGCTTTACCGGGGTGGTAACGAATCTCACAGTCATAGTCGTTGAGTAGTTCGACCAACGTCGTTGTCTCATGTTAAGCTCCTTCTGGTTGAAGATGTACTGGAGACTCTTATGATCAGTGAATACAACACATTTAGTGCTATAGAGATAGTGTCTCCAGATTGAGCGAACACAACAACACCCATTTCAAGATCGTGCGTCGTACAATTTTTCTCATGAATCTTCAATGTCTTGAGGCATAAGCATAATTTGCCTCGCTGCATGAGAACGCAACCTAGACCTTGTCTTGAAGCATCACAATAGACAACAAAGTCGTCGTTTCCATCAGGAAGCGTTAGAATCGGGCCCCCAAGAAAAAGGCTTATCCTTGTGGGTCAAAGCAGTGAGTGGCACAGCAATCTTCGAGAATTTAGGAATAAAACGTTGGTAATATCCGGCTAGACCAAGGAATGAACGATTCTCTATAGGAGTTTTAGGTTCTCCTATTTCTTTACTGCCTCGATCTTCACGGGTCAACGTGAATTCCCTTGTTGTTTACTATATGACCAAGAAATTGAACCTCATTAAGCCAGAATTCACACTTTGAGAATTTGGCGTAGAGTTTCTCTTTCCTCAGAAGTTCGAGTATTAGACGTAGATGTTTCTCGTGATCGGATTTGGATTTGGAGTATATCAAGATGTCGTCGATGAATACGATCACGATTTGTCTAGGTATGGTCGGCACACGCGATTCATTAAATCCATGAATACTGCCGGTGCATTGGTTAACCCGAATGGCATCACTGTAAACTCGTATGGTCATATCTCGTTCGAAAGGCGGTTTTTGGAATGTCATCATCGTGCACATGGAGTTGGTGATAACCAGAACGAAGATCGACCTTTGAGAAGTACAGGCTCCCTGAAGTTGATCAAATAGATCGTCGATTCTGGGTAATGGGTAAAGGTTCTTGATTGTGAGTTTGATAAGCTCCCAATAGTCAATGCACATAGGAATGAGCCATCCTTTTTCTTCACGAATAAGACTGGAGCTCTCCATGGTGATGAGCTCGGGCGAATGAATCCTTTGTCTTATAGTTTCTTGCAATTGGCTAGCAAGTTCTTGCATTTCCGATGGTGCAAGTCGATAAGGAGATTTCGCCACAGGGGTAGCCCCAGGTACAAGGTCAATCCGAAATTCGACTTGACGAACAGGGGGGAAGATCGTTAAGTCTTCGGGAAGAAAGACTTCGGGGAATTCTCGAACAACCAGAATGTCTTCAATCTTCCTAGTTTTCTCTTCCGCTTTCACGATATGGGCTAAGAAGCCACGTAATGCTTACGGATGTACTTTTGGGCTTGGTACACGACATGAGTTAAGCCCTTTGCAAGGCTTTTCCCCGTAGATTTGTAGTATGCTTCCGGTCGGAAGAGGAATACGAATGGTCTTTCGTAACAAACCACTTCGGCAGAATTTTTGATAACCAGTCTTGCCTACTATGACATCGAAACTACCCAGTTGCAAGGGTATAAGATTGATAGGGAAATCGTGCTCGCTTAGATCAAGGTACAGTCAGGAAGATAACAGAATTAATTATAATGGGTTTTCCCGTCAGCTATCTCTACCGTAAAGGGGTTGTCTAGCTTGGTTCGGGCACTAGCAAGTAAGGGCTCAAAGTCTAGGGATACAAAGCTTTTATCGGCACCGGTGTCAAAAGAATCGAAGCGTATTGATTTCAATTTGGAACATACCGTTCACCACATCGTTGCTAACTTGGCTTTGGGGCATTGATGTTGAATGCTCGACTTGAGCTGCAAGCACGGCCTTGAGGAGCTGCGGACATTGGTTGTGGAAGTGGGTAGGATCCCCGCATTGGTAACAAGCTCTTGCTTGCGTGATTGTCGGGATATGCTGAACAGTCGGTTGTGGTAACTGGAACCCTTGCAGTATTCTTGCACATGTTGAATGTATGACCAAAACGACCACAGTTCGTGCATTGATGACACTGAACATTAGCGGGAGAGGTGATACTTGCAGTTATTACACTGCGGGTAAGGGTCCAGCGTATGGCTTTTTCATCAGCGGTTGGTGTTTATGCTGCTGGTTGACGAGTTGGAGGGACTTGATTAATTGGCATAGCGGGG